>CAUYQG010197845.1:0-14551 GCA_963574415.1 Tarsius wallacei | reverse complement strand
AAGCCGGGCTCGGTGGCTCAGCCTGTAATCCCGCGCCTTTGGGAGGCTGAGGTGAGTGGATTGCCTGAGCCCGCGGGTTCGAGACCCGCCTGGGCAAGCGAGACCTCATCTTTACAATAAATCAAAAAATCAGCCGGGCGTGGTAGCACGCGTCTGTAGTTCCAGCTACTTGGAAGGCTGAGGCGGAAGGATCGCCGGAGCCCAGCGGGTTGAGGCTGCGGTGGCTGGGAGCGGCCACTGCACTCCAGTCTGGGCAACAGAGTGAGACTCCAACTCAAAAAAAAAAAAAGAAAAATAGGGTAACATGATATTAAGTTTTCCTATCGTAAATTTTTCTTAAACTTTCCTCACCTGCTACTCCCTGTCTATTCTGGAATGTAATATAAAATATAGTATCTGATTTAGGGGAAAAAATGTAGTTTAAAGTTTAATATATAAATATTTTATTATATTCCACAGACTACCATGACTTTTAGGTACTTCATCACCTGATCATGTTTGAGAACCACTGAACTAATAATTTGCAACTTACATTCCTGCTAAATTGTTCTTTCCTGTGCAATGTGAAACTTTTCCTGTGAGGAAGTCAGACCAAGGTAGGAAAGGTCAGACCAATTTACCTGAGAAAGTATTAAAAAGTGGGCCATCAGGATACTATACATTTCTTCCTCCTCAATTCCAAGCTATAACTACCTATTCTGTGGCACCAAAGAGAATAACCAGTTTATAGGTAGAATAGAAATAACTTTCAAGAATCAATGTAAGAATAACTGATTTGGTATTCTAGTCACAGCAAGTGAGATACCCTAGGCTGCATTCTCCAGTTAAACCAGCACATTCAAGATTGTCGTTCTCTTCTGATTATCAGCATTTACACCAAGATAAAGCATAACATTAGTCTAAGAAAAATCACAAGGCAAGGCATAGTGGCTCATGCCTTGTAATCCCAGTAATGTGATGCTGAGGTAGGAGGACTGCTTGGGCCCAGGAGTTCAAGACCAGCATAAGCAACATAGCAAGACCTTGTCTCTGCAAAAAAAAAAAAAAAAATAAATAAAAACATTAGCCAGGCATGGTGGTGCATGCCTGCAGTCCCAGCTACTCAGGAGGCTGGGGCAGAAGGATCATCTGAGCCCAGCAGGTCAAGACTGCAGTAAGCCGAGATCATGCCACTGCACTCCAGCCTGGGTGACAAAAAAAAAAAAAGGAAAGAAAAAGAACATAAGTATAAATACTCATAATCCCAAAGAGGATTGCTAAAGTCACATGAGTTTAGGATTACCAGTTATTTAGAACCATCACAAACATAAATAGTGAGAGTTAAATATATGAATAGAATACCGATTATACGCTTTCAAGAATAAAACCAAGTCAACAAACTTCTTCATTGAGTTAAATATTCATTTAATTATTCAATATATAGCAACTGAGTGCCTACTATGTGCCAAAAACTGTACAAATCTCTCAAAGTTTAATAGTGAGAAGACTCTTACAGTACCTGACTTCAGGAAGCTCACAGACTATGAGAAAGACAATAAAAGAGTAACAACGGCCAGGGCTAATGGGCAAAGTGCAGCAAGAAGGGTAAAAGGGAGGATCAGAGACGGTTTCTTAGCCAGAGCGCTATTGAGCTGAAACCTAAAGAATGAGTAGAAATTAACCAAAGGTATACATATGTGTTCTTAGAGTCAGGGAGTGAGGGATCTATGGGTAAGGCTGGTTTCAAACTAGCATGGAGGGAAGAACACAGTCCTGTAGATCTGGGCTCCAATTCTGGCTCCACCACACACAACCTGTATGCCCCTGGGCACACAGCCTCACTTTCCTAACTTTAGTCACTTCGTTTATAAAAGGTAGTAATAACAATATTTAACTCATGGGATTATGGTGAGGATTAAGTAATATAATGCCTGTAAAGCTATTAGCTCCCCACTTAGCTCTTGAAAACCTCTGTGTCTTTCTCATCTGTAAAATGGGGATATCTTCTCCACAGGGTTTTAACAAGACAAACTGAAAGAATAAGTGTGAAGATTTAATGAGATAACAAATGTAAAATACTTAGAATGAGTATTAATACTAACGGTCAAAAGACTTCAATAAATGTTAGTCATTACTTTTACATTAACAGGCAGAGTTGAGGTCTCAAAGGGCCCTGTATACTATGTCAGCATGTGGATTTTAATCTGGAAGCATGGCGAGCAACTAAAGCAGGCAAGTAATGTTATAAGATTTGTCCTTGGAAAGTTCACCCCAGATACTGTATGGAGATTGAACTGGAGGAGGCAAAGTGGTAGAAAGAACCCAGTAAGGTAGGAGAAGATGGTGCCCTGGATCAAGGGCACAGCAGTTGAGAAGAGATAAGCATATGTAGCAACAGGATTAGATATGAGATTTCCCCCAACATCCTCCTGACCCTTCCTTCCCTCCTTCCTGCCTTTTATCCTCCTAAAGATGCATGAAGTTTCTCTATTTCCTACTACTCACCATTCTGCAATTAATTCCCAGACTCTATCTTAAGTTCCCACCTCTCTGATGAGTTTCAGGGCCAAATGCCAACCAACCCTGGAGAGCACACTCCATGGATAGTAACCTCATATCACCAAATCAAATCAATCATTTATTTTCCCAGAAAATCCTAATTTCCCTATTTTTAATTCTAGCTCTGTCACATTTTTCTCTGTCATCCTGGCTACAAACTCTAGATTCATCATCACCTAGTTGTGAAAACCTTCCTAATCCTGATAGTACTTCCTGACAATTCTCACTAATACATAAACTCTTAAAATAGTGGTAATGTCATGCAAAGCAAAAGAAAATATCCAAATATCAACCCTCATTACCATTACCTTTCTTCTACCATCGCAGGTTAATTTGTCTTCCACCTTCAGTCATTTTACCCGTCAACCCTGATTAAACTTACAGATCATACACATATCTCTTTGGTGGGGGTGGGGGGGTGGGGGGGTGGGGGGGGTGTGTGTGTGAGAGAGGAGAGAGACAGGATCTCGCTCTGTCACCCAGGCTGGAGTACAGTCACAGGATCATAACTCACTGTAGCCTCAAACTCCTGGGCTCAAGTGATTCACCTGCCTCAGCCTCCCAAGTAGCTAGGACTACAGGCACATGCTATCATACCAGGCTTATTTTCATCTTTTTGTAGAGACAGGGTATCACTATGTTGCCCAGTCTGATCTCAAATTCCTCCTCAAGGGATCCTCCTGCCTCAGCCTCCTGAGTCACTGGGGCTACACTACAGGCATGAGCCACCATGCCCAGTCCCTATACACAAGGGGAGACCCCAAAAAACTGGAATTAATTATTTTTGGAGGGCAAGCTCCTTGTAGTACAGGCTTTCCCTGCTAAGTGAGTGTTCTAGGAACCCATCAGCAACAGTGTACCAGCCAGCATTGTTGTGAGAGGCTATGTTCATATTCAGTTAAATTTTTTTGGAGATTCTTTCAACCCATTTGCCCAGTTCATGATGGGTGATTTATGAGTGCACCTGCCCAAACTATGGTGAGTGTTCAGCAGTTTTTGACTCAAAACAGCAAAACTCCCATGCCCTACCCTCCCTGTTCACCAGATCTCACCCCCAGCAACTTTTTTTTTGTTATCATGGATGAAAAAAGTCCTCAAAGGGACACGTTTTGCCAATGTGAAAGAGATGAAATAAAAAATGGCAGAAGCACTAAAAGGCATCAAAATTGACACATTCAAAAACTGTTGAGCAGTGGAAAAGCACCTTTTTATAAGTGTACTGCATCAAACAGACAGTACTTTGAAGCTGACTGAAGTTTAAACATGTCAGAATACATAATTTTTAAAAAATAAAGTCTGAGTTCCTTTTTTTTTGGTTCCTCCTCATAAGGGGAGCTACCTGACCTCTTTCTTGACTTACTTTCAAAATTAGTTACACTGGTTATAATAATTACACACAAAGAGTACAATGAGAACAGAAACAAGAACAACTCTAATGGAATACACTCTAGGAATCTGTTTCTTTTATGTCATTAGTTCAAAACAGGAGTGTATCAGGCAATGAGGGAATAAAATTCTACCTCAGTCGTGCAAACACCACCTAGTCACTAAGAATTCAATGGGAAACAGTGAACATGAACCAATTCTTCAGCTACAGATCTGAGAAGGAAATCTGATCATCACCCACAGGCACAAAGAACAGTGACCATGGTAACTTATTCACCCACCTGTAGAAAATAACAATCTAGATAGAACTCTCCTTGCTCAAGGGTATAAGAAAAATAAAAGATCAGGCTGGGCATGGTGGCTCATGCCTGTAATCTCAGCACTTTGTGAGGCTAAGGCAGGAGAATCAATTGAGATCAGCCCAGGCAACACAGTTTGATTCCCATCTCTACAAAAATATTAAAAAATTAGCTGAGCACAGTGGCACATGCTTGTAGTCCCAGCTACTCGGGAGGCTAAGGTGGGACAATCACTTGAACCAAAGAGAAGTTAAATGTTACAGTAACCTCTGACAGCACCACTGCACTCCAGCCTGGACAACAAAGCAAGAGCCTTTCTCTAAAAAAAAAAAAAAAAAGGTCAGGTGTGGTGGCTCTTGCCTGTAATCCAAGCACTTTGGGAGGTTCAGGCAGAAGGACTTTGAGCACAGAAGTTCAAGACCAGCCTGGGCAACATAGTGAGGCCTCCTCTCTATAAAAAATATAAAAATTAGCTGGGTGTAATAGCATGCACCCATAGTACAAGTTACTCAGGAGGCTGAGGCAGAAGGATTGTTTGAGCCCAGGAGGTCAAAGCTGCAGTGAAGTGGAATTGTTCCTATGTACTCCAGTCTGCGTGATGGCCTAAGACCTTGTCTCAAAAATAAGTAAAAAAAATTAAAGATGTGTTTTTAAAAATTGCAAATGGGCAAAGACGATCATCATCTCTTGAAAGAAGAAGATATCTCTGAAAAAGATTAAGAAGTATGATTCAGGAAACTAGCATCCTTAAATAGAACAGAAGACAACACAACTTCTGCAAAACAGGAACAAAGCAGAGAAAAGAAGATAATAAGAGCTTTAAAAAAAAAGCCAGCATAACCCTGATAAAATCTGACAAGAACATTACAAAAAAGAAAAATTACAGCCAAAATCACTTATGAATATAGGTGCAACTAAAAAATAAACTGAATATAACAATATCCAAAAAAAGATAATATAACATGACCAAGTGAGTTTATCCCAGAAATGTAAGGTTGGTTTAGCCTTTGAAAATAAATGTAGGCTGGGCGTGGTGGCTCAGGCCTGTAATCCCAGCACTTTGGGAGGCCGAGATGAGGGAACTGCCTGAGCCCATGGGTTCAAGAACAGCCTGGACAACTCAGCAAGACCACATCACTACAATAAATCAAATAATTAGCCGGGCGTCATAGCACACGCCTGTAGTTCCAGCTTTGGAAGGTTGAGGTGGAAGAATCGCCTGGGCCCAGCAGGTCGAGGCTGCAGTGTCACTGTACTCCAGCCCAGGCGATGGAATGAGACTCCAGCTCAAAAAAAAAAAAGTAATGCATAACATTAACACAGGAAAAAATATAAAAATATAATCATCTCAAGAGATGCAGGAAAAGATGTTTGATAAAAGTCAGTATCTATTCATGATAAAAACTCTCAGCAACCTAGGAATGAACAGGAACCTCTCAAACTGATCAAGGGTACCTAAGAAAAAGTTACACAGCTATCAACATCCTCAGTGGTGAGATATTTAGCCCTTTTCTCCTGAGTTCAGGTAAAGGACCATTATGTATGTGTTCACTATACCTATTCATCATCATATCAGAGGGCTTACCTAGTGAAATAAGTCAAGAAAAACAAGGTATGAAGATTGAAAAGAAGTAAAACTCATTATTTACAGAAACTGTGACTTGTATACATAGAGAATAAAAAAGAATCTAAAACGTTATTAGAATTAACAAGAAAATTTAGTACTGTTATTGGGTACAAGGTCAATCTACAAGAAAAATTTATTGTATCTCTGTATACCAGTAACAATTGGAAAAATTTTAAAGCAAAAGCCATTTCCAATAGCACCAAAAAACATCAAATACCTTTGAATACATCTAACAAAAGATGTTCAGGATCCTGCACTAAAAACTACAAAATACTGCTGAGAGAAGTTAAATATATAAGGAGAGACATGTCATCTTTGTGAACTAGAAGACTCAATAATGTTAATAACTCTACAAACTAAGCTAGAGATACAATGCAATTCCAATAAAAATTGTAGAAATTCACAGATTCCAAAATTTATATGGTGACACAAAGGACCTAGAATAGTCTAAAATATCTGAAGAACAACAAAATTGGAAGACTTCCACTATCAAATCACAAGACTAACTTTAAAGGTAGTAATTAAGATAATGTGGTATTGGTGCAATGGAAAGAACAGAATCACAAACAGACACGCACACAAAAATATACCTGATTTACAAGACATAACTGAAACCAAGTGGGGAAAGGACAGTCTTTTCAATAAATTGTGCTGGGTCAATTGGACAACCACATGGAGGGGAAAAAAAAAAGGAATTAACCTTGATCCATAACTCACATCATATGTAAAATATGAGATGGATCATATCACAAACCTAAACTTAAAACAAAGTTTCTAGAAGAAAACAAAGAAAGGGACATTCATGACCTTCAGCTAGGCAAAGATTTCTTAAATATTAATAGAACACATTTAAAAGCAAAGATTGATAAATTAGACTTATTTAAGAACTTCTGTTAATCAAAAGGCACCATTAATTAAGTACAAAGGCAAGCTTCAGATTAGAGAAATATATTTGTAATACCTATACAAAGTACTCATATCCAGGAATATAAAGGATGCCTACCAATCAGTAAGAATAAACACAGTTAAAATTCGGAAAAGACTTAAACAGGCACCTCACAAAAAAAATCCAAATGGCTAACAAGTATATTAATAGAAGCTCAACAGGCCGGGCTCAGTGGCTCAGCCTGTAATCCCAGCATTTTGGGAGGCCGAGGTGAATGGATTGCCTGAGCCTGCAGGTTCGAAACCGGCCCAGGGAACTTGGCGAGATTGTGTCTCTACAATACATCAATTAGCCAGGCGTGGTGCGCACCTCTAGCTCCAGCCACTTAGAAGGTTGAGGCGGAAGGATCGTCAGAGCCCAGCAGGTCAACACTGGGGTGGCTGTGAGTATGCCACTGCACTCCAGGCTGGGTGACAGTGAGACTCCAACTCAAAAAAATGTGCTCAACAGCTGGGCATGGTGGCTCAAGTCTGTAATCCTAACACTCTGGGAGGCCGAGGTGAGAGGATTGCCTGAGCCCATGGGTTCGAGAACAGCCTGGGCAACTTGGCAAGACCTCATCTCTACAATAAATTAAAAAATTAGTGGGACATGGTAGCACATGCCTGTAGTTTCAGCTACTTGGGAGGCTGAGGAGGAAGGATCACCTGAGTCCAGCAGGTAGAGGCTGCGGTGGCTGTGAGCCTGGGTGATGGAGTGAGACTTCAATTCAAAAAAAAAAAAAAGGTGCTCAGCATCATTAGTCATCAGAAAAGTTCAGATTAAAACCACAATGAGCTGCTAATACATTCCATTAATGGCTAATATTGCTAAAAATAAAAGGACTAACAATATGAAGTACTGGATATGAAACAAGTATAACCATCATATATAGTGGATGAGGTATAAACTGGCATACCATCTTGGGAAACTGTCAGCATCTACTAAAGTTAAACATATTTATAAATGTTGAACAATCAATTCCAATGCTAGGTATAAACCTAACAGAAAGAAACACTTTTGTTAACTGCAAGACATGTATAAGAATGTTCATGGCAATTTCATACACAAAAGCAAAAAAATGGGAAGCAACTTAAATATCTACTAATAATAGAATTGATAAGTTGTGATACATTCATTATAATGGAGCTCTGCACAGCAATGAAAAAGGATGAGCTACAGATGCATGCAACAACACAGGTGCTTTTTTTTTTTTTTGAGTTGGAGTCTCACTCTGTCATGCAGGCAGGAGTGCAGTGGCACGCTCATGGCCACCCCAGTGTCGACCTGCTGGGCTCCGGCAATCCTTCTGCCTCAGCCTTCCAAGTAGCCGGAACAACAGGGATATGCTACCATGCCTGGCTAATTTTTTTTATTTATTGTAGAGGTGAGATCTCGCCAAATTGCCCCAGCTGGTCTCAAACCCGTAGGCTTAGGTAATCCACTCACCTCGGCCTCCCAAAGAGCTGGGACTACAGGTTGAGCCACCAAGCCCGGCCAACACAGGTGAGTTCTACAGACATAATGTCGAGTAAAAGGAGCTAGATACAGTAGTATAAACTGCAAGATTCCAATTATATAAAGTTCAAGAATGGGCAAATTCACTAAAATAATAGAAATCAGAATAGTGATTTTTTAAAATAATATTGACTAGAAGGGAGCGTGCAGAGTCTTATAATGTGCTGAAGATACCCTATATCTTGATCTGGGTGGTGATTACATGGGTATATATCTATTAAAAATTCATCAAGTGGTATCCTTAAAATCTGTGCACTTTACTATATGTAAGTTGATAAGACAGTAAAAATTGAAGTTTTAAAATATATAATGGCAGAATAAGAATCCACATTAGAGACAACTAAAAACTCTGGGCATTACATGTAAGATGACTGAACGATAGAGAGAGAAACAGACCAGCTAAGGACCTCAGGACCCAAGGAATAAGCAGTGATGAGTTTTCCAGGTATTTTTCTTGCCTCATATATTACATTGTTGGAGCCAGAGAATCCAGCAACCTAGAAACACCAATTGATACAAATCCCAAAATTATCCAATAGAAGCCATCTCTCTCTAGCCATGAGACCAGAAAATGGGCAGCTAAGACAACAGAACATTTTTAGAAAATAGTGCAGATATGGCCAAGTCCAAGAACCACACCACACATAGCCAGTTCCAAATGGCACAGAAATGGCACTGATAAACCCTGATCATAAAGATACCTTTTAAGGTAGAACCTAAGTTCCTAAGGATCATGCACTTCACCAAGAAACACAAGGGTCTAAACACATAGGCTAATAAAATGAAGATCATCAAGGCCTTCATCAAGCTCAAAGTCCAGAAGGGCATCTAGTAATGACACTGCTAGGGTGCCAAGCTCTGCTGACCAAAGGCTAGCTACAAGACCACGGCCCAGGTCTAGGCCCCCACAAATGCTGCACAGTAAAGGTTTCTATTTGTCAACATGAGGATAAAAGTACTTATATGACCGATCCCCTGGGTTGCTCTCTACATAGGGCTGGTAACCATCTTTGCTACTGTAGACAAATAAATGCAAAACTTTTTAAAAATCTAGATATGCTGGGCTCGGTGGCTCAGCCTGTAATCCTGCGCTTTGGGAGGCTGGGGTAAGTGAATTGCTTGAGCCTACAGGTTCGAGACCCGCCTGGGCAACTTGGTAAGACCTCATCTCTACAATAAATCAAAAAAATTAGCCGGGTGTGGTAGCGCACGCCTGTAGTTCCAGCTACTTGGAAGGCTGAGGCGGAAGTATCGCCGGAGCCCAGCAGGTCGAGGCTGCGGTGGCCAGGAGCGGCCACTGTACTCCAGTCTGGGCGACAGAGTGAGACTCCATCTCAAAAAAAAAAAAAATATTCATAACAGCATTCCAGTTTTTAGAATCACCCTCAGGATAAATCATTGAAGACTGGATTCAGTTCATGGATCAAAATTAAATGATCATATAAATATAAAAGTATATCTTAGCGAAGATAGAAGAAAGAATTAGGGTAATATCCTTCTGCTTACAAAGTGTGGAGACAGTGTTGTAAGTAAGTGAAACAAGAAAGAGATTTAACTTAAAGAATAACCATTATAAGAATTAAAGTAGCCGGGCCCGGTGGCTCAGCCTGTAATCCCACGCTTTGGTAGGTCGAGGTGAGTGGATTGCCTGAGCCCGCGGGTTCGAGACCCGCCTGGGCAACTTGGCCGAGACCTCATCTCTACAATAAATCAAAAACCAGCCAGGCGTGGTAGTGCGCGCCTGTAGTTCCAGCGACTTGGAAGGCTGAGGCGGAAGGATCGCTGGAGCCCAGCATGTCGAGGCTGCAGTGGCCAGGAGCGGACACTGCACTCCAGTCTGGGTGACGGAGTGAGACTCCAACTCAAAAAAAAAAAAAAGAATTAAAGTAATATAAATATATAAAACACTGAATGAGGAGAAGAGAGAAATACTATAAAGCTACTCATCTTTCATTTCAGGGAGTCAACAGATACTGTCTAAAGTTAATTAACAGAGATTTATCTAGGATGATGGGTTAACCATCAGAAAGACTAAAAATGGGATCAGTTAATAGAACTTGTCTCCAAAGAGTGGGAGTGAGCAAGAACAAGGTAGAGGACTATAGCTCATCACCAGATCTTATGAACTATTTGATGTGTTGTCATGTACGTTTATAACTTTGATGAAAATAATTTTTAAAGTTTGACAGATACACTTTGCTGATGAAACTGTAAGGCAACAAGCACACACGTGTGAGACTATGAACTTGCACAATCCCAAAGGAGGAGAATTTGATAATAACTAGCAAAGTCACATATTAACTGACCTTTTGACCCAGTAACCCCACTACTAAAAATCTCAGTAGTGTAATGCTAACAACACAAAAAGACACATACACAAGACTATTCATTACTGCCACATTTATAATAATAATTTTTTAAAAGCAGAAGCAACCTAAATATCTATCAGTATGAGACTGACTGAATAAATCATGGTCTATCCATCCAATGGAGTTCTATCACTATCCTACAGAGAAATGAGGATGATCTCTCTATTTCTAGGAGTGATCTCTTTACCAGATATATTATGAAATGAAAAAAGTCAGGGGAGAAAAGTGTACATAGAATGCTACCACTTATCTGAGGGACTGGCAAGAGGAGGTGTGAATATACCTATATATTTACTTTTTTAATGAGAGAACAAATGAAAATCTAAAAACAAACAAAATAGGCATCAATGAACAGAGAAGGAACAAGGTAGTAGGCAGAGATAGAAATTATATTTTTAAGAATATACCTATCCTGTTTTGTATATTTGGCTTTGAAACAATATAAATATTTTATGTAAATGTAATACAAAATTAATTTTTTTAAGTAGTCCCAAAATATTTTTTTAATGTATTTATTTATTTATTTACCTATCTATTTATTTATTTATTTTTGAGTTGGAGTCGCACTCTGTCACCCAGGCTGGAAAGCAGTGGCACACTCACAGTCACTGCAGCCTCAACCTGCTGGGCTCAGGTGATCCTTCTGCCTCAGCCTTCCAAGTAGCTGGAATCACAGGCATGCCTGACTAATTTTTTGATTTATTGTAGAGACAAGGTCTTGCCAAGTTGCCCAGACTAGTCTCGAACCCCTGGGCTCAGGCAATCCTCTTGCCTCTGCCTCCCAAAATGTTGATATTACAGGCACGAGCCACCGCACCCAGCAATAAAAAAATGTTAAGCCCGGCTCGGTGGCTCAGCCTGTAATCCCTTGGGAGGCTGAGGTGAGTGGATTGCCTGAGCCCGCGGGTTCAAGACCCGCCTGGGCAACTTGGTGAGACTTCATCTCTACAATAAATCAAAAATTAGCCGGGCATGGTAGCGCGTGCCTGTAGTTCCAGCTACTTGGAAGGTTGAGGCGGAAGGATCGCCAGAGCCCAGCAGGTCAAGGCTGCAGTGGCCAGGAGTGGCCACTGCACTCCAGTCTGGGTAAAAGAGTGAGACTCAAACTCAAAAAAAAAAAAAAAAAAATTTTTTAAACTAACTATGTATTGAATTAGTGACACCACCACGGAAAAAGAAACTACTGGTCTTAAGATAGCAATTTGACTATACATTCCTACTAAGACATATCCTAAAGACCAAAAGAACTGCCACATTTTAAACAACCAAAACCATAACTGCTTTCAGTAATCATATTGTGGGTAGTAACATTGGTACTGCTGTTCAGATGTCCAGGTACTATGGAATAAAGTGAAAGAGTAATCATGTTGGTGTTGTTAGAAATCAAGACTTTTGGTATGAGTGATGGAGATTCAGATGTAAGAGTAATGAGGTTAAGTAAAACTGCTATAGTCTGGAATTGGAAATAGAAATATGAACATATAATGCAGTTTACCTTTGAAAATACACACACACACACACACACACACACACAAACCCCTAATTCTGACCCCTGGAGAAGTCTAGAAATTATGACTGACCTAGTATCAAATGTTCCCACCCTCTAAAAGTCCTAAAACCCAGGCCATGATCTCTAATATTATTTCCTACCAAAAGGAACCAGGACTCCTTAGAGAAATAGTGAAATACAGAGCAGAAAACACAGAAGATGAGCCTGGAGCATCTTACTATACTAAAAGGCAAGGGAGCAATTAGAAACCACTGTGATCCTGTCAAAAGGACCTCAGAATTCATCTGAAGTTTCTACTGGACAAAGATGGGACACATTCAATATCAGTGAGGATAATAACCACAGTAGATTGAAATATAGAAAACAGGTTTAAATGTATGCATTTAAGTGATATTCTCCCTCCTCCCCAAAAAAATCAATTAGTCAATTTTGGGAAATGCTAGGAAAGTGTTTGAAAAACTAAACAGGGAATCAATCATTTATCCTGAATTTCTTATATGAACTGTACCTCAGGGTAATCAAATGGTTGATATGGGGAAGTTTTTCTTTCTACAAGTGTTCCAGCTAATATAAAGGACTGGTAGAAACAAAAATCACCATTTTACAACCTCTAATAAATTAGTGGATTGAAAAGGGAGATAGCAAGACATAATGTGCCTCCTGACGAAATGAATAGTCATCACCATTTTTTAAATATTCTTGGTAAGAAAATTAACTTGAATCTGATCAAGTCACTTAATCCAACAGGCAATTTTTTTTTTTTTTTTTTTTGAGTTAGAGCCTCACTCTTTGTCGCCCAGGCTGAGTGCAGTGGCACTCTCACAGCCACGGCAGCCTCAACCTGCTGAGCCCAGGCGATCCTTTCACCTCAGTCCTTCAAGTAGCTAAAACTACAGAAGCACGCCACCATGCCGGCTACTTTTTGTGATTTATTGTAGAGACGAGGTCTCACCAAGTTGCCCAGGCTGGTCTCAAACCCCCAGACTCAGGCAATTCTCTCACCTCGACCTCCCAAAGTGCTGGAATTACAGGCTGAGCCACTATGCCCAGCCCTAACTACCAATTTATAGGAAATAAAGAGAACAGAACACATTAAACAAATCACAAGGAAGCAATGGAAAATATATGTGACAAATGATCCACTTTTTCAAAAATAAACTGCACAGAGGGAAAAAAGAGACTTATGAAATACATATCAGTCGATTGAAATCTAATGACTTAGTTGATGACCTTAGTTGATTAAAAAATACCCATTTTTTTTAAAAATGGAACTAAAAAACTTTGAACACTGACTAGATATTTGATAACATTAAGGAATTTTTGTTAATGTTTTAGGTGTGATTTTATAATTGGGTTTAAAAAAAAGAGTATGTCTTTTAGAGACACGTGTAGAAATATTTAAAAATAATATGACACCTGGGATTTGCTTCAAAATAATCTAAGACTAGAAAGCAAGGAAGGGAGTTATGGTCAGTTACCTATAAATGAAACTAAGTAAGTCATAAATTAATAAGTGTTGAAACTGGTTGATGGAAATTTGGGGGCTCATTATACTATTGTCTCTACTTTTATAGATGTTTAAATTTTTCCTAAATAAAAAAGTTAAAAAGTAATAAGTTCGGCTGGGTGCGGTGGCTCAGCCTGTAATCCCAACACTTTGGGAGGCCGAGGAGAGAGGATTGCCTGAGCCCAGGGGTTCAAGGCTAACCTGGACAACTTGGTGAGACCTCGTGTCTACAATAAATCACAAAAACTAGCTGGGCACGGTAGTGTGTGTCTGTAGTTCCAGCTACTTGGAATGTTGAGGCAGAAGGTTCATGTAAGCCCAGCAGGTCGAGACTGCGGTGGCCATGAACGTGCCACTGCACTCCAGCCTGGGCAACAGAGTGAGACTCCAACTCAAAAAAAATTAAAAAATAGTAAGCTCAAGCACCAAGGAAAAAGGAATGAAAAATTATGCTTAAAAGACTGAACAGTGGTACCAGCTAAACACACAAATGCAAATTGTGTAAATCTTTTCCAAACCTGAATAAAAATTTCCAACATTCTTTGAGAGGAGGCAAAAAATGTTCTTAAATGTTATAATTCTAATTATTTGCATGCTTATCTTATCTCTCTTACTAGATTATAAACTTCCTTTCTCCCCAACCAGCAAAAAGAATAGTGCTTTGTATAAATCAGGATCTCAATCCTTCAGATAAATTCAGTAAAATATAACGCACATCATCCTAACATTCTCACCAAAAGGAAGTAAATGCTTTGTTGCTGTTGTTTTACTATACCACTATAAAAAAGGAATACATTTTTGACCTTCCATATGACGCAGCAATCCCCCTGCTGGGAATATACCCAGAGGAATTAAAGTCATTTTACAAAAAA
>CAUYQG010197837.1:0-11252 GCA_963574415.1 Tarsius wallacei | reverse complement strand
CACGGTGGCTCAAGCCTATACTCCCAGAACTCTGGGAGGCCAAGGTGAGGGGACTGCCTGAGCCCACAGGTTCGAGAATGGCCTGGGTAACTTGTCAAGATCTCGTCTCAACAATAAATCAAAAAATTGGCCAGGTGTGGTAGTATGCACCTGTAATTCTGGCTACTTGGAAGGTGGACACAGAAGCATCACCGGAGCCCAGCAGGTCGATGCTGGGGTGGCTGTGAGCATGCCACTGCACTCTGGCCTTGGCGACAGAGTGAGACTCCAACTCAAAAAAAAAAAGCCCTATGCTGTCCACGTGATTCCTTGTCTTTCATGATACCTGCATATACATTCTGGCATTTCTGACACAAAAATGGCCCTATTCTCTAGATTCCAGTGCAGAGAGACACCTGCCCTCTCTATTTCTTTGGTCGTTTCTGCAGTATCAGGAACGTTCAATTTACCCTCTTCCATGAGAGTCCAACATAAAGCACTTTGAAGAAAGCTTCTGTCCTAGCTCCTATCTGATAATCTGTCAGCTTAGGATCTTTCTTTCCCTAACTGAGAAAATGGTTTCTAGCACCTGTTTTTGTGTTTGCACCCCATTTGAACAGCTAATACAGGTCTCAAGTCACTGGGATTCGTGCCAAAGTACTTACTGCTGAAAGGGAATAAAATGCTGCTTTTCTTCATCGTCCACCTTCCCGTGTATGATGTCAGTAATATCCATCACTAGGAAAAAGATAAACTTAATTAAAGAAAGTAATTGCTAGGCCGGGCTCGGTGGCTCAGCCTGTAATCCCACGCTTTGGGAGGCCGAGGTGAGTGGATTGCCTGAGCCCGCGGGTTCGAGACCCGCCTGGGCAACTTGGCGAGACCTCATCTCTACAATAAAATCAAAAAATTAGCCGGGCATGGTAGTGCATGCCTGTAGTTCCAGCTACTTGGAAGGCTGAGGCGGAAGGATTGCCTGAGCCCAGCAGGTCGAGGCTGCGGTGGCTGGGAGCGGTCACTGCACTCCAGTCTGGGCCACAGAGCGAGACTCCAACTCAAAAAAAAAAAAAAAAGAAAGTAATTGCTTCATGCCTCAGTAACTACTACAGAAAAGGACAGGATCAGCGAACGTAAAACACTGGAGGATCCAAGATACCAAGCAGGGATGTGTCTTTTATTTCTTTGCCAAGGATGGTTCCCAATGTACCCAGCCCAGCAAAAGAGCAGCTCATGGAATGCTCAGGAAGGGGCTTGGATTTTATTGGCTCAATCCTCCAGATTACTTCCTTTAAAAACTCTACAAGATCAGCCAGGCGCGGTGGCTCGCGCTGGTAATTCCAGCACTTTGGGAGGCCAAGGTGAGAGGGCTGCTTGAGCCCAGGAGTTCGAGACAAGCCTGCACAAGACCCCATCTCTATTAAAAACTTTTTAAAAAATTAAAACCAAAAATCAACACTACAAGATGGTGTTGCTAAATTCTTGAGAAATTTGACACTGGGTTACTTTTGAGTAAGCCTGCATTCAAAGCCATAGAGAGCACGTATTTTTGGCAGAAGTGTCAGAAGAATTAAAGACTAGGGAGCAAACTTGAGACCTGAAGTGATCAACTGTCTCTTTGACTTGACATCCTCTCCCCTGGATTCTACATAAACCGGGAACCAGCAGCACAAAAGAGATCACACAGTGATTTGCTCTTCTACCCAAAAGATCACTGAATGAGGCACTGTTCTAAGCCCACTGCATGTATGATCTAATTTATACAGATAGTCTTAGCCTCACTTTCAGAAGTGAGGAAACTGAGGCACAGGTGGGTTAAAGAACTTGCCCTTGGTCTTTAAGTGGTAAAGCCAAGGTATGAACCCAACAGTGAATACAGAGACAAATTCTACCATCACCATGCCCCACTGTCTAAAGAATTAAGAGGAGGACCACTTCAAAACTGCTGAAGTTCAGGGCTCCCAGCATGAGATTCAGGATTAATTAATTAACGACTGACTGGTCAGTTACACTCTGGTCATAAAACACACACTAAGGGTTCACTCGGTGCTAGATAAACTATAGGAGATGAAAAGAAGGACTATGATATGACACAATTCTCATATAAAAAATAAAAAAAAAGAAACGCCTTCCCAAAAGTCACTCAGACAACAAGACAGCATGTGAGGCTTGGGAAATGATGTTTATAAAGCTGTAGACAGCAGGTCACCACAGTCAGTCTAATGTCAGATTGCTGCTTCATGGGACCTTGCCAAAAGTGTCCCCCGCAAAATGGAGAAATTTTTATTTTACCTCCAAAAACAGGCAGTTACCATCTTCACTGGTTTTAAGTGGCACTAAGTGCATTCACATTGCTGTGCAGCTATCACCACCATCCATCTCTAGAACTTTCTCATCTTCTCACAACTGAAACTCCACCCATTAAATAACCACAATCCATCTCCCTCATTCCCCCCAGTCTCTAGCAACCCACGTTCTCCTCTACTTCTATAAATCTGACTTCTCATGAGGTATCAATCTGATACCTCATCTAAGTGGAATCATACAATCTGTCTTATTTTACTGAGCATGGCATCCTCCATGAAGTAGCGTGTGTCAGAATTTCCTTTACAAGGCAAGTGATAGTCCACTGTAAGTACAGACTACATTATTTTCATCCATTCATGTGTCGATGGATGCCTGGGCTGCCTCCACCTTTTGGCTACTTTTTGTTGTTATTGTTGTTGGAGTCTCACTCTATCACCCAGGCTGGAGTACAGGGGGCATGCTCAAGGCCCCCACAGCCTTGACCTGCCGGGCTCACATGATCCTTCTGCCTCAGCCTCCCAAGTAGCTGGACCCACAGGCACGTGTCACCATGCCCGGCTACTTTTTCTGATTTACTGTAGAGACGAAGTCTCACCAAGTTGCCCAGGCTGGTCTCGAATCCCTGGGTTCAGGCAAGCCTCTCACCTCGGCCTCCCAAAGTGCTGAGATTATAGGCATGAGCCATTGTGCCTGGCACCTTTTTGGCTATTGTGAATAATATTGCCATGAACATGGGTGTGCAAATATTCCTCAAGACTTTGATTTTAATTCTTTTGAAGTGGAACTGTTGGATCATTTGACAGTCCCAGGCATAGTTTTTTTGAGGAACAGCCATATATTGCTTTCCACAGCGGCTGCACCACTTTGCATCTCTGTTCCTGTGTCTTTCTTGTACCTGCCACTCCAAAAGGCCTTCGCAGTCCACAGGTATGCTTCTTGCCTTCCTTCAACTCCATGTGGCCCACGCGGACGATCTGGCACACGAGACTTATGCGGGGCCGGATAAGGTCTGTGCTGCTGAGGTCCTAAAGGGGCAGAGAAAGAGTGAGAGGAGGTTGGACCGGGTTCGTGTGTCTCCTACATCTCTCTCTGCTTTTCACCTTACATCAAAACACTGGAGCCTACTCCCCAAGGCCAAATACCAGAACGGTCCCACTCTTCCCCGTATCTAAGAACGATTATGGCATCTGAGAAAATTATTTTGTGTTGGTAAAAAAGTACTTTTAAAAAACTCCCTAGCTCCTAGCTCAAAGTTACAAATCAAATCAGAATTCATCTAAAGTCTCTAGTTCATCAAGTCAAGCAAGGTACTGAAGAATCAGGACATTCGTGGTTGCTGCTGTATCTCCTTCCAGTAGGTATCTCAATACAGGATGCATTTCAGGGTCAAATGAAATAAAAACCTGTATAACATTGACATTTATCAGGCAGCCACACGAATCTGTGACATTTCATCTTCAAAACAATCCTGGGAGGCAACTAGAATATATAACGTATAATTCTGTAACGAGTCCCCTGATTTATGAGAGGCATCCACGGAGAGCGTCTCGGCGTATGTTGAATGAGAGATGTGCCGATGAAATGTCTGTGTTTTTGGGTGGGGGATGGTCTACACTTGTCTGTATTCTTCAGGATGGGTGAGTAAACCCAGGAACGAGCTTACGTATCTCATTCAATTTAACATCAGAAATAATTTAATCACATCTCAAAGTGTTTTTATGAAACAGCTGCCCAAAGCCTTTTTACTGAATCAAGAATTACTTTTAAGATAATTATTCCAAATTCATCCCCTGTAATTTAGTTAACGCAGGTCTCCAAGATAGAAATATATATCAATGATAATGTCCGGATTTCTACCCTTGGTTCTACAAAGCTTCTGCTAATAGAAAAAATAAAGACTACAGGTGACCCGTTGCATAAATTGTGGCATATTGTTGAAACAGTCATCCCCACTCATCCATGGGGGATACATTCTGAGACCCCCAGTGGATGCCTAAAACCACAGCTAGTAGGAACCCTATACATATTATATATACATGTGATAAAGTTGCACCTTGTCACTTAAAGGAAGCACTTTTCAGCTTCCATCTGGCATATCCAAATTACCAGCATCCCTACGTTTGCGTTTGGGGATCATAATTAAGCAAAATAAGGGTGACTTGAACAGAAGCACTATGATACCGAAACACTCAATCTGATAACCGAGATGGCTCCTAAGTGATTATTGGGTGGGGAGCGTCTACAGCATGAACCTGCTGGACAAAGCGACGGTTTATGTCCCAGATAGGCAGTGCAAGATTTCATCACGCTCCTCAGAAGGGTGCACAATTTAAAACTTATAAGTTATTTCTCAAATTTTCCATTTAATATTTTTAGACCGCAAAACTACGGATAAGTGAAGACCACAGTATTATTAAATAATACATGACTGTTTATAAAGGAAACTTCTGAAAAATGTTTAATGACCAAAGTGATGGTCACTGCATTTTATTTAACCGAAAAAGCTGGACAAGAAATGTACATTCCTAATGGAAGGAGAAAGGGGATGAATTACAGCAATTCCAACATGGTATTGATTAGGAGATGGACCAGAGTCAATAATGCCTTTTCTAATGTGGTTTTTCTTTTAATGTACATATGGACTCATAAATATCTTTTGATGATAGGAAAAAACACACACATCTTAGAGCAGACGGACTATTCTGTGTGGTGAGGGGACAGCAAGGTTTAAAGAAGTGTTCGGGCTAAGCACAGTGGCTCACGCCTATAATCCCAGCAATTTGGGAGGCCGAGGTGAGAGGCTTGCCTGAGCCCACGGGTTTGAAACCAGCCTGGGAAACTTGGCAAGACCTCATCTCTACAATAAATCCCCCCCCAAAAATTAGCTGGTCATGGTGGCATGTGTCTGTAGTTCCAGCTACTTGGAAGGCTGCGGCAGAAGGATCGCCTGAGCCCAGCCGGTCGAGACTGTGGTGGCCATGAGCGTGCCACTGCCCTCCAGCCTGGGCGACAGAGCGAGACTCCGACTCAAAACAACAACAACAAGAAATATATTTCAGAGTAATTAAAAAAACATTAAAAAATAAAGAAAGAAGTGTTCTAGGATCTTGGCTGCGTGCAGTGGCTCACGCTTGTAATCTCAGTACTTTGGGAGGCTGAGCCAAGAGAACTGCTTGAGCCCAGGAGTTCAATGATGCCCCCCTCCAGAGAACTGAGGACTTTTCACATTCTATATAATTTACTCATTGATTTGGTAGTTGTTATGATTGTGTCTTTCCCATCAGAACAAACCTGTTGGAGAACAGGAATATTTTTTTCTCTTATTTATCTACAGATGCATCTCAAGTGTCTACACCAGTGCCTAGCACCTAACAGTGTTCAAGAAGTATGTGCTAATAAAACAATAAAAAATTTAAAAAGTATGTGCTGAATAATCCTCCTTCTTTCTTTCTTTCTTTTTTTTTGAGTTGGAGTCTCACTCTGTCACCCAGACTGGAGTGCAGTGGCACGCTCCTGGCTACCACAGCCTCGACCTACTGGGCTCCAGCAATTCTTCTGCCTCAACCTCCCAAGTAGCTGGAACTACAGGTGTGTGCTACGATGCCCAGCTAATTTTTGGTTTATTGTAGAGACGAGATTTCACCAAGTTGCGCAGGTGGGTCTCGAATCCGCAGGCTCAGGCAATCCACCCGCCTTGGCCTCCCAAAGTGTTGGGAATACAGGCTGAGCCACCGAGCCCGGCCGATTTTTCTATTCATCTTTTCATTTTTATGTTTCCATATGCTCATTATGTGAATTTGTTCATGTCATAAACAAGGAAGATGATGAAACAGAAGATAGGACTTACAGTAAACACTGCTTGAAGGTTATTGAGTTTCTCTATTTCCTTGGGCATCCCATTACTGCCCCAACGAATCAGATAGTTCTCACTGGTGAAAAAAACAAACATATTCTTAATGAGAGGCTAACTGGGGACAGAGGCTGACCTTAGCATAGACTTACAAGGGTACAAGGAAGGGCTAGAAATGCTCAGTTCAATTCAACAGGCTGAGGGGAGCTGAGGCGGGAAACGAGACCACACAAATGGCCACTAATAGGTGTCCCAGCTTTGGAGAAGTGTCCCTGTTGCAGCCCCACAAGGCACACCCCCAACACATGGCTCAAGACAGGCAGAGACACACTAGATCTTATAAGGTTCTATCATCTGGGGCCTTGCTTCCTTTTCAAATTATGTGTATAAAAATATCAGCTTTGCTGAATGAAGAATTTAATTTGATTTTATAACAGTCATCCCAAATCCACCCCCTGTAATTCACATTACCACACTCAAAATTTTTTTATAACCAGGCACGGTGGCTCACGCCAACACTTTGGGAGGCTGAGGCAAGAGGACTGTTTGAGCCCAGTAGTTCGAGACCAGTCTGGGCAACATAGCGAGACCTCATTTCTACTAAAAATAAAACATAAGCCAGGAAGCCAGGAAGCATGCCTGTAGTCTCAGCTACTAGGGAGGCTGAGGCAGAAGAATTGCCTGAGCTCAGAAGGTTGAGGCTGAGGTGAGCCATGATCACGCCACTACATTTCAGCTTGGGTGACAAAGTAAGACGAAAGGAAAAAAAGGAGGAAGGCAGGGAGGGAGGGAGGGAGGGAGGGAAGGAAGGAAAGAATAGGAAAAAAAACCCAACAGAATAGTTTCACCCTCCTAAAAATCCCATGTTCCACCGATTCATACCTCTTTCATCCTCTTCAGAGTGGGTTTGTGTGTGTGTGTGTGTGTGTGTGTGTGTGTGTGTGTGTGTGTGTGTGTGTAAGTCTGAGTCTCACTCCGCTACTCAGGCTGGAGTGCAGTGGCATGCTTACCGCCACCCCAGTGTTGACTTACTGGGCTCAGGCAATCTTTCCACCTCAGTCTTCCAAGTAGCCAGAACTACAGGCATGTGCTGCCATGCTCAGCTAATTTTTTGATATGTTGTAGAGACGAGGTCTCACCATGTTACCCAGGCTGGTCTCGCACTCGCAGGCTCAGGCAATCCTCTCACTTTGGCCTCCCAAAGTGTTGGGATTATAGGCTTGAGCCACTGCACCCGGCCCCTCATAGTGTTTTAAATTCTTTTTTCCCCTGTCTTCATGTCCTGATGAGTTTTCTATTGGACCTCTAAATCCCAGAGAATATACAAAACTGTGGCTGCTCTATTTCAGCAGTGATACATAAAGGTTTGACAGTCCAAAGGGTTTTACTTTCTACTACCTAGAAATCTTCCCCCTCTTCTCTGTGTTCCCTTCTCAAACCTAGCAATAAGATCTCAGGAAGTGGTAGATGAAGGCTGGGTATCTTTGCAAGGTCAACAGCAGGTGAGCTGGGTCTCCCCGACCTGATAAAAGTGGACTGGTCTGGGTCATAGAGGGCCATAAACAACTCTGCATCTTCCCCGATGTTGCAGACAAAGTTCTTGAAGTTCACATAGAGGCCATAGGTGTGGATGGCACTGAAGATGGGCTGGCCCCGCAAATCCAGGTTCTGCAGGATTGACTGAACACAGGGGAAGAGAGAAGAGGGTCTCAGTTTCAGGAAGTGGGAAATGCTGGCAGAAGAAATCAGTCTGCAAATAGTGGACAAACATAATCACCACCCGAGAGGAGACGCACTTGCTGAGAATCAAGCATGCAAAGTGGACAAATGGAATGAGCAAAATATGATCATTATTTTGATGATCAACACTGTCCCGTTCAGGGCCTTGAGCCCAGTCATTCAATAAGCGCTGTCTCAAAGGTTTAACTCATGGTTTTTGTCACTTCAAGGAGTTCTCATCTCACACGATGGTTTCTAGTTGAAGCTTTAAAGCACAGAAACCAGCCGGACTCGGTGGCTCAGCCTGTAATCCCGTGCCTTTGGGAGGCTGAGGTGAGTGGATTGCCTGAGCCCGCGGGTTCGAGACCCGCCTGGGCAACTTGGCGAGACCTCATCTCTACAATAAATGAAAAAAATCAGCCGGGCGTGGTAGCGCGCGCCTGTAATTCCGGCTACTCAGAAGGCTGAGGCGGAAGGATCGCCGGAGCCCAGCAGGTTGAGGCTGTGGTGGCCAGAAGCAGCCACTGCACTCCAGTCTGGGTGACAGAGTGAGACTCCAACTCAAAAAAAAAGAAAAGAAACAAATATACCAAAATATCAATATGGTTGGGTCTGGGCAGTCATAAGATAGGGGGCTTTTGACTTTCTCTTTCTTTATAATTTTTGTTTAATCTTCACTTATTACCTTCAAAATCTTTCAAACACTTTACCTTTAAATGTTTTTTTAAAAAATTGTGATATATGTGCCAAATACAGAATATCACTCATTAAAACATATCTCTCCCACCCAGCTCTCCTTCCCAGAGGCATCTGCTAATGATCAATTTCTTATCTATTATTGCAGAGTGCATCTATGCATATGCAAGCATAGATGTATATTCTTTTTCGAAACATAAATAATAGCATTTTACATACATTGTTCTGCATCTTGTTCTTTTCACTTAATATAAATCCTTGCAATCTTGCCAGATCGGAACATATATACCTGTCTCATTATTCTTGCTATGTCTCACTTTTTAAACACAATTGATTGTTTAAACACCGCTACTTCTATTGTCAATGATTCCCTTTCTTTCATTAAAAACCAAAACAAAAATAGAAGCTCAGCAATCAGAATCTGCACATTTGAGGAAGTGTACCTTTTCTTCTTGGATCTTTTCTTCAATCCTTTTTGAGGCCACCTCATGGGCCCTGAAGAGGGCAATGGTGCTGGTTTCATCTGGGTCCAAGATGTTCCCATTGTCATCGCGCACGACCAGATCTAACCCAAGCATTCTAGAGAGAAAGAGCGGTCAGCGACAGATTCCTCGAGGAAGAGCCCTCATCAAAGAACTGGGAAGATCACAGTTAGAAAGGTTGGGTGCTGGACAAGCCAGGTTAAGAAAAACTCATTGGCTCTTCTCATTTCCGTGTCTGCCACGTTTCCATAAAACAGTCTTTGAAAATTCATATAAGGACACACGAAGCAACTCAGTCCACAGAACCTCAACAGAAAAGGCAAAATTGGCACTGACTCTGACCAAATTCCTCTGACTAATGCTTCTTTCTGCAATCTTCTGTTACTCGGCATAGGAACTATGAATGACCAATGCGTAATTATGTGAGGGCTTGCCTTGATTTCCTTACTTCATTTAAGGCAGTCTTAAAGGAGATCAGTGAAGCAAGTCCTGGCTTGCTGCTGTCTCAACCTGTCTCACAGCATGGGTTCCAGTGTCATTTAGACAAGGATTTGAATCTTGGCCTTAGTATCTGCTACCACTGCAACGCTGGGTAATTTACTTAACTCTGTACAGCCCTGTATATATTTCCTACCCTTCAAGGAGTTGTAATGGGTGTAGAGCACCTAATTCACTACCTAGTATAGAGTGAGCTCTCAATCAATCTTAGTTCTTATTGTAGCAACTGGTACAAGCCAACACATGTCTGTGTTAAACTACAGCTCTGCAGGCTGCATAGGAATAAGGACGACACGGTGGGTACAATCCTTCCCTTCAAGGTTTCTGTGCCTAATGTACACACAGAAATAGAAAAAAGTGTGCTCAGGTCCAAGAAGTTGGGGACTGCGGTAGAAACAGGATACTGCTATCTGAATGCCCAGCATGCGTTCCAGACACCAGCAATTTGAGAGCAAAGTATTCAAACAGTAAGAACACTCATGGATAACAGCGACACGCGCCAAGTCTTTGGGAAGAAGAAAGCAAACACGCCTAATTTCCCTCCTCCCTGGTTTATGGCATCTCCATTAAGTGATTTGATCTGGCAGGTTTCTTCCACGGCAGCCAGACCCACAGGCCACCCACACTCGTGAGTGATGGTCTTGCTGGCTTCCCAAAGACTGGATCATGGATGCATTGACAGGGCAGCTTCATTTCCTGAGCTGTTTGTGAGGGCTGGAATGGGAAAGTGGGACGTTAACCTCCTGGGCCAGAGATCGGGGTTGGGGGGGACCTCCAGGTCAATGTCATCGGGCCAAGACTCCAGGAGACCAAGGCAGCATATTTGCTATGGGGAGCTGCCTTATCCCACATAGTTGGCCTTATAAAAAGTCCTCTGATACCACATGACTGGCAGTGTAACCGCTGTGGTTATGGTCTTCTGAGTGGCCAAGTAGCAAGGGAGGGCACTGTTCACTTTTAATTCTAAGTAAGAAGGCAGCATTAGATATGAAGTCAAAAGTCTTAGGTTCCACTGTAAGTTTTCTCATTTATTATCTATGCAACTTAAAAGTGAGTCATTTATGCTCACTCGGTCAGCTTCTTTACTACCTCGATCCTAGCGCTTAAGGTTATACATCAAGTAATGTATGTGAATTGCATACAGGAGGTATTTCATAAGTGCTGGTTGAATCAGAATCTTGTATGCTATGTATACTTCAGCTATGTCTGAATATAGTTGCCAGAGTTCATGACGTTTGCATGAGTGGGATAATGAGCTGTATTTTAACAGGTCTCTGAGGGATATCCAAGAGACTTGAGGTTGGAGAAGCAGGGTAGGGGGAGGAAAAAAAATCACATATGCACAAGTTGAAGAAATGTGGAAAATGAAACGAAATGCCAAACGAGTCACCAATAAAAACTAACTGAGGAACCACCTCGGCCTTCTAAAAAGAGCCAGTTGGGAGGCAGGAATCCTAGGCTCCATAAATTTGAAGGAACTGATTGAATTTCCCATTTTCCAAAATACAGTAGTATCTAGAACTACATATCAGAAGAATAATGAAGTGATGAACTCTTCAGAGATGCTTGAAAACATAACCAACAGGCCATATGCATGTGTTACCATTCTGGCAAATCTGATTTTCATACGCTGTAAACAGTGGTCCCAGTTAGGGGAAGAGGGAGAGAGAGAAAGAGAATGAGTCTGATCTTGATTTAAAATCCAGCAGTAGAATAAAAACAGA
>CAUYQG010197832.1:0-17534 GCA_963574415.1 Tarsius wallacei | reverse complement strand
TCTCCTGAAGACCCTGCCTTATATAAATATGTATGCCATTTAAGAATTGTATGAGCCAGGCTCGGTGGCTCAGCCTGTAATTCCAGTGCTTTGGGAGGCTGAGGTGAGTGGATTGCCTGAGCCCGCAGGTTCGAGACCCACCTGGGCAACTTGGCAAGACCTCATCTCTACAATAAATCAAACAAATTAGTTGGGCGTGGTAGTGTGTGCCTGTAGTTCCAGCTACTTGGAAGGCTGAGGTGGAAGGATCACTGGAGCCCAGCAGGTTGAGGCTGCAGTGGCCGGGAACGGCCACTGCACTCCAGTTTGGGTGACAGAGTGAGACTCCAACTCAAAAAAAAAAAAAAAAAAGAATTGTATGAGCTGAGCATGGTGGCTCATGCCTATAATCCCAGCACTTTGGGAGGTGGAGGCAAGAGGATTGCCTGAGCCCAGGAGTTTGAGATCAGCCTGGGCAACTTGGCGAGACCTCTTCTCTACAATAAATCAAAAAATTGGCTGGGCGTGGTGGTGCTCGCCTGTAATTTCAGCTATTTGGAAGACTGAGGTGGAAGGATCGCTTGAGCCCAGCAGGTCAAGGCTGCAGGGGCCATGAGTGTGCCACTTCAGCCTGGGCAACAAGAGTAAGACTCCCGACTCAAAAAAAAAAAAAAAGAACTGTAAGAACTTGGGCAACCTATTGACCTAATCATGTCTCAATATTCAGGAGTTGGGTGAAGTGGCACGTGTATAATGCCAACTACTTGGTAGGCTGAGATGGGAGGACTGATCGAGGCCAGGAATTTGGGGGGGTTTTGTCTGTTTTTTTGAGTAGGAGTCTCACTGTTACCCAGGCAGGAGTGCAGTGGCACACTCATGGCCACTGCAACCTTGACCTGCTGGGCTTAGGTGACCCTTCCATCTCAGCCTTTCAAGTAGCTGGAAACACAGGCACACGCCACCACACCCAGCTAATTTTTTGGTTTATTGTAGAGATGAGGTCTCACCAAGTTGTCCGGGCTGGTCTCAAACCCCTGGACTCAGGCAATCCTCTTGCCTCTGCCTTCCAAAGTGTTGGGATTACAGACGTAAGCCACTGTGCCTGGCTAGCCCAGGAATTCAAATCCAGCCTTGGCAACATAGTGAGACCACATCTCTTAAAAAAAAAAACTTTTAGTTTTCCCATCTAAAAAACAGAGACAAAAGACCCACTTTACAGGGTTATTTTAAGGACTGAATGAAATGCTTATGGAATGCAGGCACATGTAACCCAGATCAGATTAATGGGCACTTTTCTGAATAAAATCTAAACAAAGTTCATCTACATTGTTAAGATTTGACTTGGAAGGCTGGAGAAGTAGATTTTTTAAATGGCATACATATTTATATAAGGCAGGGTCTTCAGGAGAAAATAATCAAACTGTGTTTACAACTAGCAAGCATTTTTTTCCCATCTGAAACCCCACAGCACACTCTGTACGGCTCAGCTGTCTCTGACCTGTAGAGAATTTTGGATTCTATCATTTTCTTGCACACATTTAGTCTCCCTCACCAGATTACAAACTGCTCAAGTAAACACTGTTGCCAAACTATCCATTACTTTCCAGATCTTGGGTCACTGTCAACAGGTGTCAGAAGACCTGGCAGTCAAAGGTGACAAAATAAGGTTGCCAGCATCAGGGTGTGGAAACCAGGAGTAAATGTAATCATACCCTTGCCCAGAGCTGTGGTTTGGCAGCAGCTGGGATATTATATATGGTTTGAGCTGCTTGCAACTCAAGACTGACCTCAGGAAGCTGCGGAGAAGCAACTTAAAGTCTCAAGTGGGTGGAAGTGTTTTCCTAAGAACAGGATGAAAACACGGGGATTCCAGAGTTTGGCAAGCCAAAGGCAGAGCAAGGATACACTCTAACCTGCAAAACCATATGATATGGCATTGTCATGGGCTTATTGCTCCAAATCAGAACATTAAAACAAGCAGGCAGCATCCCTCTAGAAAATGGCCTTAAAACAGGCCAGGTGTTATGGCACACACCTGTAATCTCAGCCCTTTGGAGGTTGAGGTGGGAGGATTGCTTAAGGCCAGAAGTTTAAGACCAGCCTGGGCAACATAGCAAGACCCTGTCTCTTAAAATAAAAGTAAATATTAGCCAAGCGTGGTGACACAAGCCTGTGGTCTCAGCAGCTTGGGAGCTGAGACAGGACTGCTTGAGTCCAGGAGCTCAAGGTTGCACTGAGCTATGATCATGCCACTGCACTCTAGCCTGGGTGACAGAAAACCCTGTCTCTAAAGAAAGAAAGAAAAAAAGAGAGGGAGGGAGGGAGGGGAAAGGAAGTAAGAAAACAGTTACAAGACAAATAAAATACACTAAGAATACTGAATGTGTCCTGCTAAAAGCAGGTAATACAACCAGGTAGGTCCAGTAAGCTTGCCCAGCACATTCACTAGTTGAAAGTTCAAGAAAACAAAATGAAAATTATTGTTTAGTTGGGGTGGGGGGGTGGTCTCACTCTGCTGCCCAGGCTCAAGTGCAGTGGCAGTCACAGCTCACCACAGCCTCAACCTCCTGGGCTCAGGCGATCCTTCCACCTCAGCCTCCTGAGTAGCTGGGACTACAGGTGTGCACCACCACACCCAGCTAATTTTTAAACAATTTTTTGTAGAGCAGAGGTCTCACTATGTTGCCCAGGCTGGTATTGATTTCTGGGCTCATGTGATCCTCCTGCCTCAGCCTTCCAAAGTGTGAGATTACAGGCGTGAGCAACCACATCCAGCCCACTAATATCTTGATCTGGGTGGTGACTGCCTGGGAGCATATATTTAAAAAAATTCACTGAGATCTCTGCATTTTATTTGTATAACCTACACCTTCATTAAAACCCCAAAACAAATAAGCCACCAGCTCCCTGTTTGCTATCCTTTATTAAAGAGCCTCATATCCTCATGGGACTCTAGCCAAACCAGTCAGGTCCCCCAAATATAGCAGGAGGCCTGGAAGGGGAGGGGAATGACTTGTGATCCCACCACACCTTCCTGGAAACAGAAACCCACCACAGACAGACAGATGGACAGGGACCGGGGAGGAGAACTCACTCTTTGGGTTCTCGCTCCTTCCCCCACTCGAAAAGAAAGTCAAACACTGGCTATGCAGCACCCCAGCCCCCCACCCCACCCATAGCAGCGTTTGTGGGACCCTCCCCCTCTGCAAGGGGTGTCCCTGAGGCAGCTTCCTAGCACTCTTTCTTCACTTTGGTTTGCTCCTGGCAACTCCGTGCCCTCTTCCTTCCCTCAGCCTCCGGCTCAGTCACCCCCATGTCTTCTGTCACCTACTCGGACCTTCTCTCATCTCCTGGGCCTCCCTGCCCCAGCGCTTCTTAGAAGCAGCATCTCAGGCATCTGCCCTTCTCCCAGCAAGGGGCCCACCAGGCCCTCTCTGCCTAGGACTTGGGACTCACACGGCCGCCCCACTCTCCTTGAGGTCAGGGGCTGAGCGCTGCCGTCTCATTCGCGGGGGAGTAGTATATGGTGGATAGCGGGGCCCTGGGGGCCGCTGGGCTGGGTATGGTTGGGGCTGCTGGGGATAATAGTTGTGTTTTTTGGGTTGGAAGTGCTGGGGTTCAGGCTGTGCAGAACCCCCTCCCCGGGATCGGCCCCCTCCATCTAGGGAGTTCCTGCGGGGACGGTGGGACCTGCGGGGACTTGGAGGCCTGCGGGCAGGAGTAGCTGGAGGGGGAGTGACCTCCTCAAGGGGTTGGGGTGGAGCAGGGACCTCCCCACTCCCCATCCCTGGCCAGGACTCCCGGTGTTGGGGGTTGCTCTTGAAGGGAAAGCGCAGCTTGCAGTCGTGAGGGGGCACAAAGCGGGCTGGGGGTCTGCGCAACCCCCCGCCCCGGCCCGCAGAGCCCTGCAGTCCTTGCAGCCGCAGCTGCTCCTGCTTGAGCCAACGAAGGCGGCCACGACGAAAGGCTGGGTCCTCCTCCATCAGTCGTGACACCCGCTCCCAGCTTGACAGGGGTGGCGAGGGGGGCTGGGCTGAGGGTGCACGGTCACTGGGGGTTGCCTCCTCTACAGCCTCTGATCCTTCAGGCGGGGCCCAAGTGACCTCACCAGCTTCTTCATTCTCATCCTCATGATCCTGGGAGGGAGAGAAAAGAAGGGATGTGAGGAAAGCCGAAGCCTGAGGATGTCTAGATTCAAGAGGACACATTAGAAGGGCCTGGAGTAGCTGAATGTCAAGGGGTCTGGAGAAAAGCTTCGAGGTAAAGAAGCTGGGAGAGTAGTGGTTTAGGAACACAGGCTCAAAAGTGAGATGGCCTCAGCTCAATCCTGGGTCTGTCACTTACTAGCTGTGTGGCTGGATCTTTGGCTTGTAACCTCTCTGTGCCTGAATTTCCTCATCTCAAAGGTGATGTCAGTAATAATAGTACTTGATGCATAGGATTGTTATAAGAAATGAGTTCTATATTTCAGATAGAGAAGAACAGAGCAGAGAAGGACGATAGAAAGCCAGCACAGGGGTAGCTGCAATGAACAGACAGGAAGGGATTCTTGAGAAGTCATCAGTTTATTTCAAGGCCTAATGGAAGTGAGGGACAAACTCTAAGGCTATCTAGAGAAAAAGTATTCTAGGCAGAGAGAACAGCAGGTGCAAAGGCCCTGAGGCTGGAGTGTGCCCAGCAAGTTCAAGGAGTAGCAAGGAAGCCAGTGGGGCTGGAGTGGAATAAGCAAGGGAAAAGGAGCAGAAATTGCATTCAGAGAGGTAAGCCTTCAGTAACAATGAGCCATGATTATGACTGACTGACTTTCTGTCGTCCCTCATAAGAAAGTTGGAATAGAGCAGAAATTTTGTCTTGTTTAAGTACCCCAGTGGCTAGCACAATGCCTGGTACATGGTAGGCACTCAGATATTTACATGATGAGTGAATGCATGCAAAACAGGAACAGGTGATAACACTATCACTCATGGGGCTATTGGGATTAAACAAGATAACACACAAGAAGTACTCAGCACAGCAGCTACCACAGAATATATGGTCAACCAGAGGGGAGAGGGGGTTATAAGAGCACACATATATAAACATTCTTCAAGTGGTAAAGTAAGAATTGCACACTTTTTTTTTTTTGAGTTGGAGTCTCAGTCTGTTACCCAGGCTGGAGTGCAGTGGCACACTCATGGCCACCCCAGCATTGACCTGCTGGGCTCCAGCGAACCTTCCACCCCAGCCTTCCAAATAGCTGGATCTACAGGCGTGCACTACCACACCCAGCTAATTTTTTATTTACTGTAGCGATGAAGTCTCGCCAAGTTGCCCAGGCTGGTCTCGAACCCGCAGGCTCAGACAATCCACTTGCCTTGGCCTCCCAAAGTGCTGGGATTACAGGCTGAGCCACCAAGCCCAGCCAAGAATTGCACGTTTTTCTTTCTTTTTTTTTTTGAGTTGGAGTCTCACTCAGTCGTCCAGGCTGGAGTGCAGAGGTGGCATGCTCACGGCCACCCCAGCAGTGTTGACCTGCTGGGCTCCGGTAATTCTTCTGCCTCAGCCTTCCAAGTAGCCAGAACTACAGGCACACACTACCAAGCCCGGCTAATTTTTTATTTACTGTAGAGACGAGGTCTCGCCAAGTTGCCCAGACTGGTCTCAAACCCATGGGCTCAGGCAATCCACTCGCCTCAGCCTCCCAAAGTGTTGGGATTACAGGCTGAGCACAGTTTTTTTTAAAAAATGGTTTTTGTAGAGAAGGGTTTCACTGTGTTGCCTTGGCTGGTCTTGAACCCCTGGTCTCAAGCAAAATGTTGAGATTACAGGCGTGAGCCACTGTGCCTCACCAGAATTGTACACTTTACCTCAGTGGTTTTCAAACTTTATTGTGCTTCAGAAATACCTAGGGAGTTTATTATAAATGCAGATTTGTTCCCAAAGATTCGGATTCAGTAGGTCCTAGGAATCTGCATTCTTTTTTTTTTTTTAATTTTTAATTTTAAAGATGTGGGGTACCATTCAGGGCTAGGTATACAACTGTTCATTATGCAGGTATCTTGTTGTGCATACTTAATTAGCAGCCTGGTGACTGTGAGGCATGTGACTCATAAACTATACTGAGAAGAACTGTGCTATACTTCAATACAATTTTTTCAAAGGAAGAAAGGGAAGGAGGCTGGGATCTGAGGTGGGAGGCTCAGATTCCTAAAGGGAAGAGCAGAGAGAGAAGAGAAGACGAGGGAGAAAGCAGGGCCAGGGGCCTCCCTACCTGGGCCAGGGGAATGACCCTCTCCATGCGGAGCATGCGGTCCCTCAGGGCCTGCAGCTCACGGTCCTTGCTGCTGTTCTGCAACTTCACCTCCTGCAGAATCCCTGTCAGCTTGTCAATGTGGGCCCGGAGGTCCTCCACTTCTGCTCCACGGGCTCCCTCCTCACTGCCACCACCACCGCCACCTCCACCTCCTTCCTCCTCGCCCACCGTGTCCCAGACATCCCGGGCCACGGCCCTCCAGGCATCTCCAGGGCCCTCCGGCTTGCCATAGGTGCGACACAGCTCCCGCATCTTGAGGGCAGCTAGGGCCTCAATCTCGGCCCTCCCGTGACGGAAGTCGGCCAGGGCCACCTCATAGCAGATCTCCTTTACTGCCTGCATCTTCAGGTCAGCCATGGTGGCCCAGCGGGGGTCTTTGCCCTGCAGCCGCCGCCGCTGGGGAATCTGATACACCCTGCGAGGGGCCCTGCGCTTGCCACTGCTGGGCAGCCCACAGCGCTTGACAATGGTCTGGACCGTGGTGGGAGGCAGCTGCTCCCGCAAGGAGGAGATCAGCCGCCAGCTCTCTTCGCAGGAGCGTTTGTCAGAGTCGTCCCCACTGTCAGAGTCAGCATACTGGGATCAGAGAGAGAGAAGAGAAGAGGGCTAAGGATATCCAGAGCCCATGAGTTCCAGCACAGTATGTCCCAATGACACTGGAAACACCTCATCAGAGTGCCTGGGTTCAAGTCCTGCTCCACCCCTGACTAACTGTGCACCACCGGGCAGACTGCTTAACCTCTGCTCTTCTACATAATGGAGATAATGACAGTATCTACCTCACAGATGCATTTTGAGGAGTATTTGTTTTCTTTTTTTTTTCCCCAGTTGGAGTCTTACTCTGTCACCCAGGTTGAAGTACAGTGGCACGATCATAGCTACTGTACCCTCTACATGCTAGGCTAAGGCAGTCCCTCCAAGTAGCTAGAACTATAGGTGTGCCACCACCATACCTAGATAATTTTTAAACTTATTTTAAAGACAAGGTCTTGCCATGTTGCCCAGGCTGGTTTCGAGCCCCTGGGCTCAGGCAATCCTCTACCCTTGGCCTCCCAAAGTGCTGAGATTACAGGTGTGAGCCACCATGCCTGGCTGAGGATTAAGTATTTAGAACAGGGGCTGGCTCAGAGAAACTGATCATTAACAGCTGTAGCTAATCAAGTGCGGGATTTTGTGTAAGGCTTAAAAGTCCATTTAAATAACAATCTTAAGCAAATAGCAGTATAGGTGGTAATTGGATGTGCCGAAGATTGTAAAGGTGGCACAGGATCAACTGGAGACTGGGAAGCCCTGGTCAACTGAGAGGAACTTTAGTTTACTGCAGGCAACAGTTTCCTCCCCTGGTCACATTTCTCTCCTAGCTTTTCCTCCCAGATGAGATCCCTTCCTCTCATGCTCATGCCCACTTCCCACTCTGGCTTGGATGGCGTGCACTGCAAGTGGAATTGGGCTCGCTGCTCACCTGCCCGTCAGCCTACACCCAGCCTCTGCCCAGTCCTCACCAGTCGCTGCTGTTCCAGCAGAAGATCAGCTTCTTCCTTTTCCTTCCGGTACTGATTCTCCAAATCCTGTAGTCTGGAAGTGAACAGGGAAGGAAAGAAGAGTCACCTTGGTGGGGTATCTGACAACAGGAAGCCGCTGTGGCCTGGGGGTTTGGGAGGGATAGCCTGAAGGGCTAAGGAGAACATGGGTACCCTCCTCGCACCTCTTCTCCATCTCCAGCTTGATGTCAATGCCTTGTTGCTCTAGCAGTTCCTTCTGGGCAAAGTTCCAGTCAACGGGCTCAGAGGGTGGTCCCGGGGGTGGGGGGACCCCTCGTTCCCGTTCCAGCCGTGCCTGCTCCGGGTGATTGAAGCGGAAAACGTGGTTCTTGCCCATTACAATTCTATTCCCTAGAGATGAGACAAGGGAAAAGTAGACTCCCTCCCTCACAGCAGCAAACCTATCCCATACCCAAAGCAAATAAGACCTTGCCCCATAGTCCCAGGGGCTGTGACACTCTCTCTTTCATCACCCACCCAAGTCTGAGACAGTCAGAAAGGATGATCCTCTGGCTGACCCTAGTAACCACCCCATCCCTGTCAGCCAAAGGGGAGCCTGGCATCCTCTTCCTCTTTCCCTGAGGCAGCAAAAGAAACAAAAACCTGACTCCTTTATCTTTGCTTCCCAGTTCTTTCTTCATATCCCTATGCTATTTCTTATTTATTTCAGGGTCCTACCCTAAAATGCACCCAGAACTCCCTCCACTGGGACTTCCTACGTACAGCCATGTCCCAGAACCCTCACTCTGTGACACGTCTTCTACCTGACTTCAGCACCAGCGGCTCCGTCACAAGCTTCCCATTGACATACGTCTCGGCTCCTTCACAGGGCTCCAGTGTGACCACCACTGAACAGAGGGAGAGAGGAAGAGAAGAGGTTAGACCCTGGGGCAAGGGGGGTTATGGTCAGATTCCCACCTTGCCTTACCCCCCAAAACCACACATGCACCACCAGTCCCACCCCCAGTACCTGTGGGGGGTGCCATGGCCCCTCTGGTAGCAGGCAGCACAGGAAAGGAAGAGCAGAAGGAGGGTTAGAGCCCCAACTACAATTCCTGAAAGTCTCTGTAGTGACTCCCTACACCCACCACCAGCCCCCCAGCAGCAGCTTAGAAAACCAGTAATTCTTTTTTTTTTTTTTTTTTGAGTTGGAGTCTCACTCTGTTGCTCAGGCTGGCACCCCAGTGTCGACCTGCTGGGCTCTGGTGATCCTTCTGCCTCAGTCTTCCAAGTAGCTGGAACTACAGAACTACAGGCACGTGCTACCAAGCCCAGCTAATTTTTTAATTTATTGTAGAGACGAGGTCTCACCAAGTTGCCCAGGCTGGTCGCGAACCCATGGGCTCAGGAAATCTACTCTCCTTGGCCTCCCAAAGTGCTGGGATTACAGACTGAGCCATCAAGCCCAGCCAGAAAACCAGTAATTCTTAAAAGGATTCACTCCTCATGTTCAGCTGATGACAGACCCTGTTATTTCTGCCTTTCAGGTGTCCATTCCCACCCTGCCCACTGACATCATCCCTGGCCAAGCCTGGATTCCTCCAGCAGGCTCCTAGCCCACCTCTATGTCTGATGTATCTTGCAATCTGCCACCTGACTAATCTTCTCAGGCCACGCTGACACATGACAAGATAAAGTCAACCCAACACAAACATCTATCAAGGTGCTCCTCACTACAAATCACCGAGCCTGCTGCTTGCTGGAGACGCGAAGACACACGAGGCAGTTCCCTGCCCTCGAGGAGTGGTGCCCCATTACCATGGAAGAACTCTCAAGGAGCAGTGCCCCATTGTCATGGAGGGCCCTCACATCCCAAAGACCCAGGCTCAGTGTCTCCTTTGCCAGGAATGCTAAGCAAGTCACTAACTTCTGTAGTCTTCTATAAAATGGGATAATGAAGTCTTTCTTTAAAGAGTGATTGAAAGACCCAAATAAGCAAACAATAAAATAATATGCAAAATGAGTTTTTATTATTATTAATACTAAAAGTAATGGAGAAACACAGAAACTGGAATGAACTATAACATCACACAGAGATGGGGATGACTGATGCTGCAGGAGAACAGAGAGCAGGGAAGAACTCGGCTTATGGGCAGAAGACTAGAAATGAGCTGATGCAAAGGAAGCCTCCAAAGTAGATGGGCAGAGACAGTCAACGGCATTACCGTGGTCAGGGGAATGGCAGTGAAAGAAGGTGGTAGCAGGTTAGGATGCGGGTGCCAGTCTATCCCCACCTTTACTTCACTTACTTACTAGTGGGTGCCAGTCTATACTTTACTTCCAGTCTACACCTTTACTTCCTCATTTCCCACCATGCCCAAAAATTTATTCACTGATTCCACAAATATACTGCACTCAGGTTGGGTGCGGTGGCTCACACCTGTAATCCCAGCACTTTGGGAGGCTGAGGCACAAAGATTGCTTGAGCCCAGGAGTTTGAGACCAGCCTGGCAACATAGCAAGGCCTCACCTCTACAAAAAGTAAAAAAATGAGCCAGGCATGGTGGCGCATGCCCGTAGTCCCAGCCTCTTAAAGTATTCCAGCTACAGAAGGATTGCCTGAGTCCAGGAGATTGAGGCTGCAGTAGCCATGATCATGCCACTGCATTCCAGCCTGGGAGACAGAGTGAGACCATGTATTTAAAAAGAAAACAGTACATGTGCCAGGCACTATTTTATTAGGTCTTAGAAATACAGTGGAGATAAAAACCAAAAATCCAACTGGGCTTGGTGGCTCAGCCTATAATCCCAGCACTTTGGGAAGCTGAGGCGAGTGGATTGCTTGAGCCCGCAGATTCGAGACCAGCCCAGGCAACTTGGCGCGACCTTGTCTCTACAATAAATAAAAAATTAGCCAGGCATGGTAGCGAGAGCCTGTAGTTCCGGCTACTTGGAAGGCTGAGGCAGAAGGATTGCTAGAGCCCAGTAGGTCGGCGCTGGGGTGGCCATGAATGTGCCACTGCACTCCAGGCTGGGTGACGGAGTGAGACTCCAACTCAAAAAGAAAAAAAAAAAAAAAGAAAAAAAGGGCAACCTCCTCGGGTCCCCTCCCACCATGGGAGTTAAAAAAAAAAAAAAAAATCCCTGCTCTCATAGAGCTTACCTCAGGCTGGTAAAACAGACCACAAACAGGATAATCTAAAGTCATTGAATTCCATTAATTTTTAAAAAGCAGATAATCTAAAGTTCCCTTGAAAGGAGGAAACAGGTGTTATGGAGGGAAAATGGGGCCATGTGAGGAGATGACTGTTCCAGCCTGGCCTGGGCAGCCTTCTCCCTGGCATCTGCCATCTTGTGTTTGAATCCTGTTCTGCTATTTTGTGTGGTCTTGGATAAATCACTAATCCCCGAGAACCTCAGTTCCCTCATCTGTGAAATATGTGGAAAAATGCAAAGGCACAAAGTATGTGGTAAGTAATAACCATTCTTCTACATCCAAACTCTGCTTGTGCTGCCCCCATCCTCTCTGCCAGTCTCTGATCAAGTCTTTGTGTATGTGAGAGTGTGTGTGTGTGTGTGTATGTGTGTGTGTGTGTGCATGTGTGTGTTTCAGAGTCTCACTCTGATGCCCAGGCTGGAGTGCAGGAGCATAATCACAGACATCATAGTCTCAACCTGCTGGGTTCACGCAATTCTTTTGCCTCAGCCTTCCAATTAGCTGGGACTATAGGTGTGTACCACCATGTCCGGCTAATTTTCTGATTTATTGTAGAGACAAGGTCTTGCTATGTTGTCCAGGCTGGTCTTGGGTCCAGGTAATCCTCCCGCCTCAGCCCCCCAAAGTGCTGGGATTACAGACATGAACCACCACACTCCGCCTCTGGTCAAGTCTTAAATCTGCCATGAGAACAGAGGCCCAGATGGACTAAACCTTCATAGTCCCACCCTTTGGGGCACAGAATAATCAGCTGCCTTTACTATAACTTATTTGTTTTGTGCACATCTATTATCTATCTCTCCAAACACACTGGGAACTCCTTGCCAGTGGGCTCACTCTGCCAGCTTTGTATGACTTTGATATCTCCCCCATCACATGGCCTGAGGTAGCCACAGAACAGGAATTAGGCAATAATTCACTGGGCTGAACTGATTTAGTAGCTTTCAGCTTGAAATGCCGGAAGCATTTGCTGCCTCTGAGGACTTGAAGTAGACCAGAACTGCCTTAACCTGCTGACCCTGAACCAAGTGGAAACCCAACAGGTATGTTTTAAACCTGACTTTGGCTGGGTGTGGTGGCTCATGCCCCAGTACTTTGAGAGGCTGAGGTGGGAGGATGGCTTGCTTGAGCCCAGGAGGTCAAGATCAGTCTGAGCAACATGGCGAGACCTTGTCTCTACAACAAATTAAAAAATTAGCTGGACATAGTGGTGCATGCCTGTAGTCCCAGCTACCAGGAGGCTAAGGTGGAAGGCTCACTTGAGCCCAGGAGGTCAAGGTTACAGTGAGCCGTGATTGTGCCACCGCACCGCACTCTAACCTGGGCAACAGAGTGAGACTTCTAACTAAAAAAAAAAAAAAAAAAAAACCTGATTGTAAGCCACATGATAGTTTCTTTTCTTATTTTTAAAAATGTGCTTGGGCCAGGTGCTGTGGCTCACACTGTAATCCCACACTTTGGAAAGCCAGCAGGAGGACTGTTTGGGTCCGGGAGTTCAAAACTAGCCTGGACAACATAGCAAGACCTTGTCCCTACAAACGAAATTAGCCAGGCAGGAGTGGCACGTGACTGTAGTACCAGCTACTCAGGAATTGAGGCAGAATGATCACCTGAGCCCAGGAGGTTGAGGCTACAGTAAGCCGTGCTCATGCCACTGCATTCCAGCCTGGGTGACAGAATGAGACTCTAAATCAAACAAAAATTTAAAAATAGGTCAGGAGCTGTGGCTCATGCCTGTAATTTCAGCATTTAGGGAGGCTAAGGTGAGAGGATTAGTTGAGCCCAGGAGGTCAGGGCTGTGGCCATGAGAGTGTCATGGCACTCCAGTCTGGGTGACATAGTGAGACCTCAACTCAAAAAATTAAAATTAAAATGTGCTGACCAGCCGGGCGTGGTGCTCAAGCCTGTAATCCCAGCACTTTGGGAGGCTGAGGCGAGAAGATAGATTGAGCCCATGGGTTCAAGATCAGCCTGGGCCACTTGGTGAGACCTCATCTCTACAATAAATCAAAAAATCAGGCACGTGTCTGTAGTTCCAGCTCCTTGGAAGGTTGAGGCAGAATGATAAATGGAGCCCAGCAGGTCAAGGCTATGGTGGCCATGAGTGTGCCACTGCACTTCAGCCTGGGCGACACAGTGAAACTCCAACACACACAAAAAAATTAAAAAATAAAAATAAATGACTGAACCAGAACAAACTGGTAACCTCAAAAATACGCACTGTACCTCATGAGTATTGTTTTGTTGATATGTGAGACAAGCTACTACCTTCACCTTTAGAGTTTGTGATTCTTAAAAGCTTTTGCTGTAACAGCCATATAAGGACTAAAGTCTCTGAAAGTTTTGGAACCAGAGAGACACAGGGTCCATTAACTCTCAGAAAACTCTAAAGTCACAGCTGGATAGAAGCAGGTATCCACAGAGATACATTCAGATATCCCACTGAAACAAATACACGTTTTCATGAAAAATGACCAAAGTGCTAGTTGAGGCTAAAAAGATTAACAAAGGGCAGGATTTACTCTTCACTAAAATTCCACCCTCTGGCTTGCCACAGTGTCCTGGTTCTGCCTTGGGACCCTTGCTAGTTCCTGACCGTGCTATAGTCTCCACTCTCAGAGTGGGTACAGAGAGCCAGGCCTGTGGTACTCTCCAACTCATACTCTCCAACTTTATATGGCCACACTCCCTGGTGCCCAACACAGGCCTCTGAATTCAGTGTGTGGGATGGCACGCTGGACCTGTCTCTATCCTTGTCTGACCACTGCACTCTCATCCCCTCAGCCATTACCTTCTCCATCCGGCTGAGGGATGCTTCGGAACAGACAGTGTTGCTCCCGAATGAACTGTCCGGTCAGCTTGATGTCCATATCTACCTGGCCGACCCTGGGGAAGCAATGGCCAACATTTTCTGAGCATGTGCCGGAGATTTGACAAGCCCATCCAGAACAAGAGTTCACTCAACTCAATGAGCCAAGCACAATTATTCTCATTTCATAGATGAGGTAACTAAAGAGACATATCCAAGGCCATGCAACTGGGCAGTGGTGAAGCTGAGATTTGAGCCCAGGTCTGCCTGACCCCAAAGCCATGTTCTCAGTCACTGCATTATACAGCAAAAGGAAAGAAAGACCTTCAGCCATGGATCTCCTACCCATCCTTATGGCTAATCACCCTGAGGACTCACTCCCTACCTATGATGATCGCCAAAGACAGCTGCAAATGCTTGTGGTGGGAGGGGAAGGGCGCCCTCACTCCTTTACAAAAGGCACCAAGCCCCCAGACTTTGTATCACACAGCGAGGCCATCTGCCCTCAGCCACCCAGCCTGCCATGGGGGCACTACCCCTCAAAAAGACGAGGCTGGGCCATGTTTCCCTTTTCCCTCCCCTTGAGAGGGTCCCACCAAGAGAAGCCAGGACAATGGTGTCAGGGGCTAAGAAGGCAGTCATATAAACTTCCCAAGTCTTCTGCCCCAGTAAATCAGGAGCCATCTCAGGAGACATCTAACCAAATTGGCAGGTGGAAGCAAGACAGTCATTGAGCAGGCAGGCTCAGAAACTCCTCTAGAAGCCAGAAGAGTGAGCAGGGTTGTGGAGGCAGCTATTCACAGATCTGAGGTATCTCCGGTGACCATCAGGAAAGAAAGTCACCAATATGGCCATTGTCTACAGCCACATCTCAAAGAAAGGCCACCTGCCAAGCCGCTGGGTACACACTACCTGGTAACACCATCTTTGATGTGGTAGAGCAGGCATTCAGACATCAGAGGGTCTTCATTCAGGTTCACCAGGTGGGGAGTCTAAGGCAGGAAAGGATGGTGGTCAAGCAAAGGCTCTTGAAAGCCGGCCAGAAATGTGGCAAAGTGGAAGGGAAAGAGGAGCATGGTCCTGTCCCTCCAGGTCTGGCCCTGCCAGCTCACTTGTGGACAGCTCACCCATCCTCCATCCTCCTCCCATTATCCCTCTGACCTAAGGATCATTTCTGGTTCTTTGGTTTCTACCTCTCACACAAACTGCCTTAAAGATAGCCTGACCCTCACAAAATAACAGACCTACAAAAACTGCCCCACCCATTCACTCCTCCCAGGTCACCAACCCTTCCCTGGGGCATCTCTTCAGAAGCACCTCGACCCACCAGGCTCCCTGACCAGAAGCCTTGGAATCCATCTGTACTCTCCTCTTCCCTATATTCCCTCTGTCCCATGTTCCATCATTTCTTCCCTCAAAATATATTTGCAACTTCTGGAGAGTAAGTGGGAGAGATTGGGTGAGACGACAGGTACTTCCTGCCTTTCATTACAAGTTGAATTTCTTATGAGCATGGATTACTTTTATAATTTCAATTTAAAAGAAAATGAAACAAACCCACTTATTAAAGTAGATTTCCCAACTCTTCCCCAGTGACAACCCCTTCCTGGGTCCACTTCACCTAAGGCCAGGGTCACTGCAGCAGTTGGGTAGAGCTGTCCCTGCCCAAGGGAATCTTGCCAAATCTCTGCCACATACCTGGATGATCATTACACTGCTCTGCACTGAAAACTCAGCCCATTCCTTTTCCCTACATGCCTTCTCCTGACTTCTGTTTCTGTTAACCATGTAACTGGGCAACACACAGACCTTGTTCCCTCTATATTCCCTCATGCCACTGGCTGCCATGCCTGGGTAGTCTCCCTTCCTATGATCTGCTGCCCCTGTTCACACCCTCTGTACCACCCTGAGGCCTGCCCAACTTCCTGCCACCCCACAGAACTCCTAGCTTACCACCCACACAACACAGTGGCCATGGCCTTGCTTCTCCGCTGAGACTTCAGCTGGCATGCCAAGCTCACCTGCCTTGAACCTGCTTTCCACCCAGGCATCCCTGGGCACCTCCACGTCAGGGGCCCACGCCCCACTTGTCCAAGCCTCTTTCCCAGGCACCTCTCCTGGTTCTATGCTCCCACCCGGGGGACTGCTGAGCACTCACTCCAAAGCAGGCCTCCTGTACCCTAACCGCCACCTTGTTCTCTTCCGCCCCACCTCACCCCCACCTGTCAAAATCATTCACTTCCCTCATGTCTCACACCATCTATCTTAAATGCCACTTCCTCCATGAAGTTTTAAGCATTCCAGCCAAACACAGGAGCTCCTGCCTCTGCTCTACAAGGATTTACCGTGGGCTTTCTACCTCACTCCGGAGACATGCTGGGCAGACACAGAGATAAGTCAAACCCAGACACTGCTGTCTGGTCAATAAGGAAATTAGAGTCAACTTAGAGAGGCAAGACTTGGCATGGAAACACCATTACATGCGAAAAACAGATGCCTTGTAGAAGAGTTTCTGATCTTCTCACACTCTCATTTGGTTCATTTGTTCATCCATGTTCATTCAGTGCCCCCATATTCTGGGAGGGACTCACATACAAAGGAAAACAAAGTAAAAAACCATGGGAGTTCAGGGGGATCAGAAAGACTTCACAGTAAACATGGGAGCTGGCCTTTGAGGATGAGAAGGGTATGGACATGCACAAGGAAGGGCATTACAGGTGAAAGGAATCTAAATGGAAACACAGAATCACGAAATCACAGGGTACAGAAGGAAAATGCCAGTTGTCAAGGCCCCATATTTCCCCGGGGACCCACCCTGTGTCCACCGTGAATATGACATTTATCTGTGTGTCTGCCCGTCACTCAGGTACCCCCAATGATTGCTGCTGCAACACTTCTCCCAAGGGATACTCATGTCCCTCCCTACCCTGCAGTGTCAGGCCTGCTCTGGCACTGGCAAACACTGATGGGCTCTGGAGGCAGAAAGTGATCTATCCCTGGGGAGAGGGAACATGATTTGGGGCAGTGCTTTTCAACTTTTGTTCAGCCCTATAACTCTTTGTTCAAACGAAACCTTATCTAGAAGCCCAGGACGTCAAGCAGATAAGCAGGGAGCCGCTCAAGCCCAGGTTGGGGTGTGAGGGACCCAGAGTCTAGCTCTGTCCCCCGACCTGGGCCCCTGAGAAGGAAGCACAGAGCCAGGTTTCAAAATCACCAACTTAAGAAGCCCTTAGACCTGGTGTGCGGGTCCCAGCAAAAGGGGCTCCCTCTAAGATAAACTGTAGCTTTCCCCCTAGAAGAAGCTGGGGTTGGAGCTACCCCCACCAAACCTGTTTCCCCCATGAGTCTAATAGCTCTCCTTTCTGAAATACACATGCCTTTTAAACATATGAGAATATGTTCATCTTCACCACCTTGAGAAAAATGCAAAAGTGAACTACCCTCAGATACCTTTTTTCACTAATCACTCTGGCAAAGATCAAAACATCTGATTAGCCTGGGATATTAAAAAAAGGTGAGAGGAAATAGGTCCCCTTGTATGCTGCCCTTGGGAGTATAGACTGGTATGGCATGGTTATCGCCCTTAGGGAACACTTTGGCAATATAGATCAAAATTTTAAGCCGGGCTCGGTGGCTCAGCCTGTAATCCCGCGCCTTGGGAGGCTGAGGTGAGTGGATTGCCTGAGCCCGCGGGTTCGAGACCCACCTGGGCAGGCGAAACCTCATCTCTACAATAAATCAAAAAAATTAGCCGGG
>CAUYQG010197829.1:0-33705 GCA_963574415.1 Tarsius wallacei | reverse complement strand
TGTATAGGCAGGAAACTTTGGGTCTCCCTTTGGTCCCCACTTTGCCTGGTTCGAAAACAGGTACCCTTACCGATGTTATGTGCCCCCCTCTCCATCCCACTACTGCCAATCCCTTTCTTATAGTATTATGATAAATGTTCAGGGTTAATCATATTTTTAAATATGGTACATATGCATGATGGAATACGATACACCATAAAGAAGGATAAAATCATGGGCTTTGCAGCAACTTGGATGGATTTAAAGTCTATAATACTCAATGATCTATCACAGAAACAAAGAACTGAGTTCCACGGTTGCTAAATATTTTTAACATCACCAGAAGTAATGTTAAACTATCTTTAAAATCTGGCCACAAACTTCCTTCTCAGGTTTCTACCCCACCACTTCATCCCAATGCCACCTATACCCCAACAATGGTGAGAAGGTAGGATGATTTATTCCTCATCGCTTCACCTGGAATGCCTTGATTCCCCCTCCTTTAACTGAAGAATTCCTAATCATTCATCATCCTTCAATTCAAACATTGTCTCCTTTGGGTATCTTCCCTAACGGTCTTTCTCCACCTTAATATCCATTCAACCATCACACATATTGAGTATCAACGATTTGTACTAGCTACTGGGCACTTGGTATTGGCGAGACTGTACCATCCATGACCATAAGGAACAAGCAAATCTCTGGGATACCTCCTTACCTAATATTCGGTTTAAAATCTCTATTACAGCAGTTCTCAGTCAGGCAGCAATTTTACTCTGAGAATATTTGACAATGTCAGGAGATATTTTTTGGTTTTCAGGACTGGAGGATGCTACTGAGTAAGTTGAGGTCAGGGATGCTGTTAAACATCCTACAATATCCAAGATAGCCCCCACAACAAAGAATTATCCCACCCCAAATGTTCATAGTGACTAGGCTGAGGAACTCAGCTCAGTTATAATGGGTGTGCTACTATTTATGCTTCAGTCTACTCTACTAGACTGTGAACTTTTGGAAAGCAAAGGCCATATCTTACTCACCCATGCACCCTATCCCCCAGCACAAAACAGGCCTCATTACAAGTTTGCATAGGAGAATCACTAAACATTATTATGTAAAGAGATCCATGCCACCTTTACCAGAGGATGCCACAGAGAGTTGCCATGAAGAAGAAACTGCAGATCGACTCCTGGATTCCAAGCATCTGCCCTTGCAACTTTTGAATCAGAGCTCACATGGAAAGCACTCTCTGTTACTCTTACCACGTCATCTTGATATGAACCATCTCTACTCTGAGTGACAACCACACAGGCCACTTGGAGAACCTGTTTTGGCTATACTGGAGAGTCACCATCCATCTCTTTGAGGTCCTACCCCACAGCTCAAACTGAACTTCACCAACTCTCCAGAAACTACAAATCCAGATATTCCAAAAGATACCCTCTAACTTTGGTAAATATTCATCTAGTTATTATTGTTTAATGCTGTGTTCAGCAAACAAAATTTAGTTTATTTCTATAGATGAAATTATTTTGGAAGAGAAGCAGGAAGTCATTGAAAAAGTGGGGGAAAAAAGCTGGGCACAGTGGTTTAAGCCTGTAATCCCAGCACTTTGGAAGGCTGAGTGAGGTGAGAGGATTGCCTGAGCCCTGGGGTTTGAGATTAGCCTGGGCAACTTGGTGAGAGCTTCATCTCTACAATATATCAAAAAAATTAGCCAGGCTTGGTAGCGCATGCCTGTAGTTCTGGCTACTTGGAAGGCTGAGGCGGAAGAATTGCCTGAGCCCAGCAGGTCGATGTTGGGGTGGCCGTGAGCGTACCATAGCACTCCAGCCTGGAAGACAGAGTGAGACTCTGACTCAAAAAAAAAAAAAATAGAGAAAGGAAAAGAAAAGAAATAAATGTGGGAAAAAAGGATACAGGCAAAGAAGAAAAAAAAAGACAAGCACAGAAGCAAACATGCAGGAACAACACAGACTCCTTCAGCCATGATTGCAGTGGTGCCTGATTTTTAGGGTTAATGGGGACAATCCTGAGTGGCCTTGGGACACTTTGGTGTCTGACTATTAAATTGGTCTCATGATAGCCCTGATACTTCATGGAGGACCAAATGAGAAAACACAAAGTGCTTTGAAGGTAGCTAGCATGTAATAAATGTTCAAGGAATATTTATGATGGCTGTTATTCTGACTACCTCCTAAAAATGTCCAAGGATTTGTTCTTGATATTTTTTTTTCATGGTCCCAAATAGGAAACCTTATCTTGAGGTAACTGGGAAAAGTCTCAAGCTCCTCCTGGTGGTTCTCAGCCAAAGCAGGTAGGGTCCCCAAAAGGTGATGTTCAGAGCTGGGGGAGGGGTACTTTTAATTGTCACAGTGACCATGGGGCATCAATTGGCGAGTAACGCCAGGAGTCTAGGGATGCCTAACATCTTGCCACAGATGGAACACCATAAAGAAGTGGCCTGTTCCACATGCCAGTAGTGCTCCCCAACATGAGAAACCCGGTGCCAAGTGTCCCTGGGATCCCATCTGAAATCTTCCATATGCTTTTGGAATTACCAGCCTCTTAAATGGTGTCAAATCAAATGTTAGCTGTTGGGTATACCAGGCTTCTCTGCGGTGGCAATGTAGTTAGCTAGGAGTGCCAGGGTAAGAAGAAATTTGCAAGGAGAGGAAGGGGATTGGAAGTGAGTACATACAATTAAAAATAGCCTCCCACTTTTATAGGTCCCCGATTTGGTTTCTCCCTTGTAGTACAGAACACACTATAAATTAGGATTGCAAAGGCTGGCCCTCGTTTGGAGATACTCTTATTTTCCCAGTACATTTTCAGTTTGGTGTAGTACCATTTAGAAATAAAAGCAACAGGATTTATGTCTCATTGCATTTTATAAAGGCAAAAAAAAAAAATAGTTCCCAGCATGAAGAGGCAAAGGGATGCCAAATTTCAGTCTCAAATAAAATTTTTTCCTTGCTAAAATTCGCTGAAAATGGCCATTTATATTGGAAACTATAATTTACACTTCACTATGGATGTAACAGAGGAAACCCAGAAAGATTTTTGGAAAAGACAGTCGATGAGGGGACAAAAAAAGAGAGAAAAATACACTGATTCCATTTTTTCCCTGCTTCCTCTTTTTCTTCTCTTTTTCTTTCTTTTTTAATCAAGATGCTCACATATTTCTTTGAATGAATTAACTAGATCATGGAAACTGTTGTTCTAATTTGTCTTATGATCCATTCCCCCATTTTTATACCTCCCCATTCCCAATCCAGTACAATGCACTGTCTTCATCCTATTAGCCAAGGTTTTGTGAGAGTGGCTATAATTCAGTCAACCACCGTGTATCAAATTAACATCCACATCGTTCCAGCAATGTGAACGCTCATGCTATAACATATTTAACAGTAACAGATGATACATGCCTGTCCTTCCAGCCCTGGCAATCCAGTTTAGGAATGAAGATATATAACCTGCAAGCCCATCTGCACGCACTCCACGAATATCTCCTGTGCCTCTGTTCTGGGCCCTGCGCCAAATGCTAGGAATATGACTGTGGAGCTGACAGGCGTGTTCCTGTCCCCGAGATGCTTACAATCTAGATGTAGAAACAGATCGTCAAGAAGTAAACAAATCACTCCCCATTCTATGTGGTCAAAGCTGGGAAAGAAAGAGTAGTAGAGAAAGAGAATCAAAGAAAGAGTGGGAGATGGATTAGCCAGAGGCAGGAACAATGATGTGCAGATTTACTGTGTAAAGACAGGGCAGGCACAGGGAGACTTAGGGGCTGGGAATTCCAAGCAGAGACAAAAGCCTGTGGTGTCAAGGGCCCGAGCTAGAAAAGAATTCACCTGGTTCAGGGGGAGGCCAGTGAGGCAAGGACAAAGGCAGGACAGAAGGTCACGAAGGAGGCAGGAGTTGGAGAAAGTCCAAAAGGAAGCCAACAACAGGGATAAGCGGGGACTGTTGACGACAGTCCTGGCTTATGCTTTATGGAGACATCTGCTCCTGAGTGGAGCCTACAAGAAGGGTATTTGTAAGCGCTTGCAAAGATTGTCTCTAGTAGTGCAGGAGAGATATGCGAGCAAGTGGCAGTACTCACCTTCTGGAAGGTGAAAAGAAGCATGGACGGGTGTGAGATGCCTCTCGGAGGTGGTAAAGGCAGGACTTGCTAGTCGGGAAGAGGAGGATTCAAAGGTGACTCTCGGGCTTTCGGCTCAAGGACGTGTTGGCAAGCCTGAGACTCTGAAGGACAAGGTTGCGGGAAGCTAGGAGAACTGGGAAGGAAACGGCTTGCAAATAATTTGGGGACTAGAGAGTGTGAGGAGGTGAGAAAAGGCACATAGCACAGCGAGGGCTATACAGAGTGTGTTGGAGGGGCCCATAAGCTAGAAGGGAAGGAGGGCAGGAAAAGCCTGAAGGTGACAAGAGGGACTCATCAGTCATGAAAACTGTCAACTGAATGCTAACCCCACATTTCATCCCATCCAACCCCTCATGAGCACACAGGGTGAGTTGCAGCACCTAAACATGGAAGGGTTATCCACAGTTAAGAGTGTGGACTGAATCGAGTGCCACCACTTACCGTCTGTGCTGAACCTCTCTGTGCCTCAGTTTCCTCACCCCTACAATGGGGGTGATCATAGTTTTTGCCATATGGGGAGGTAACAAAGAGTCTATGTCAAAATGGTTGACAAGAGCTTAACCCAGTGATTGGGTACACAGAGAGAGTTTAGCAAATCTTAGTAACTTATATGTTACTACTAGGAGTATTATTATTATTACAAATGCTGCACCTTTCAAATGGCCAAATCTGTTTTTCTATAGCTGGTACATGTCAGGGTTTATTCTGAAGAACCTTGGGTATCAGGGACTCACTAATGTTTTATGATATTTTACCTCACTTTATGGTAGTCGTTTATGACAAGACCAGGATGACATAAACTGCCATAAAGCAAAACAGTGCAATCACACAAATGACCATAAATCAAGGGGTACAACCGAACAGGGTCATAAAGGGAAGGAAATTGAGGGAAACAGGAGAGAGGCAGAGAGAGAAGTTGGGAGCTGGCAGTACAAACTTTGAGAGAGTGAAATTACAATTGAGAACAAAGTAAAAAAAAAAATTAGATGGATGTCTTCAAGGGTTGTTTAAATTTCACATACACATTTCCAGACAAATATGGTGCACTTTCATGCTTTCAAAGAGAAATACATTATTTCATGTCCTACTCTGTTATGCATTTTTTATTAGAAATGCTATTTCTAATCCTAGCAGTATATTTGGGATCCATATTGGACTTCAGAGATGTTTAGAATTCACATGACTAGGAAATATTTCTGTAGTTCAGGAACTACTGATGTCCTGGATTCCTTGGGTAACCCACTGGCTAAAAGAGATTTCTTAATAAGCAGAACTTTTTTTCTCTTCTTTTCTTTCTTTAATATTTCCTTTATATTATCTTTTGTGGAGCTTACTATAATGAATAGTGACTCAGAGAGAGTATATAGAGTCAACATGCTTAGACTAATTCTGCTCAGGTATGTACAGATGAACAGGAATGAAGGATGGAAAGCACAGGTAATGTTTTCAAGGCCCATATTGAGTAGTCTTTACTCAATTTTTAGACACAAATCACAAAAGTTAACTAGGAGAGTTGATTTGGATCTGTTTTTGATTATAATTTTCCCAGTTGTTTTAAGATAATTTAAGCAACAAATAGGAACTAGATGGGAAAAGGATATAAACATACATTTTTACCCTTCATTTTCTTGCAAAGAAAATACTTGTGGCTAAATATCACTCCTGCCTTAAGCGGTCTCTTTGAAGATACATGCAATTGATCCAGTCCAAGTGATTTTAAAATCAAATCCTCTTTCAGACATGTTAAGGATCTGCTAAAGGAACACTTCTGTGTATACGCCCCAGCAATGAACAATCCTTGTGCAGCATAAATACTCTCCTTCCAAACTTGTATATTTTATTCAAGCTAGAATGTATGCATGTGGAGTTTTCACAAAGCAGAGCCCATCTGTTTTTCAAAGTACTTGACCTTCTAGAACATGATCTGCCTCATGCTCCAGTGCAGACTTAAGACAAAATGCCAGGACCCACACTTCTACCAGCCTGTAGGCAACAAATTTGTAGTGGGAAGTCTAAGCTACAGGGCAGTGAATTCAGTGCCTCCCTCAAGGATGTCTTGGAAACCCAGTGAAAGTCAAGGTCATGCTGCTATCAGCTTCTCACCTCTGCATTTTTAGATTCCACTTTTTAAAAAAGTGTTGGGTTTCCTTTAAAAAGTTGCTATCATCTTCAGGTACTGCCTCTTGCATTCTTGATTCTAATTCTCCCATGGAACTTCCTGGTATTGACTGAGGGGTTTTTTTTTTGGTTGCTTATTTTGTTTGATTTTTAAATATAGCTTGGATACTTAAGTATCCAAAAGATTGTCTCCCTCCTATCTGGCTAAAAACGGAGACTTTGGGCTCAGACATAGCAGCATATTTTAAGAAAGTATTTGGCAACTATGCAAAATTTATTTATAATAATAAAGAAAAAACTGGAAACTCCCTAAATGTCCACTGAAAGATAATTTAATTCAATTATGGTACATCCATTCAATAGTATACTATACTAAAGTTTAAAAAGATGTAAAATATTTGTGTGAGAAAATAGGTACTCACACATACATAACTTAAACATCTGGAAGGCTGTATGCCAAACTATAATCAATGATTATCTCTGAAGGATGAGAATTTCTGAGAGAATTTTCTTTTCTACTTCTTACATTTCTATATTAGCTAAACCCGCATAATGGGCATATACCATATGGGTATTAAAAGACACTCTTATTTTGAAAAATATGTTGAATAGAGTCCAATTTTTTGTGCCACACACATGGGCATACAATCTTACTGGCAGTTATCTGTAAGGAGTGAGATTATAAGGCATCATTATTTTCTTCATCATGATTTTTTTCTGTTTTCCAAATTCCCTACAATGAGCATAGATTACTTTTATAATGTGGGAAATTTAATTTTTTTAGGAAAAGCTCCCAAAATGAAATAAAATAAAACACAAGCAAGTAAGAAAGGCCAACTTTTCTACTTATGTCTCCTTCTTCCTGGAAACCACAGGACTGAAAGCTTAGAATGTCTGTTTTCTACAACCTATCTAACAATCTAAACAACTGTGACATGAAGAGAAAGAGTGAACATGAGCTTGTACAATACATTTGGAGTTGCCCATGAACAGTTCCCCGGGTTGTAGATGCATGTGAGAGTTTTGCCCTGAACACAGCCTCCCACCTCAGCCTCTGACAGTCATGTTTGCGGCATGGAACTTGCCTTCCCAGCTGCATCACGTTGCACCAATAATGGACAGCTAGCCCAGGAGGGGGAATGCATGGACTCAACAGCGACCAATCTTGATTCTCTCTCAAGAATGTCATCAAGAGTCGGATGGTACTGAGCTCAGGAACTACACAGTGACATCAATTCAAGGCTGGTGGTCTTCAGAGAGAAGCAAAACACTGGCACAGACACACAGAAGAAAGAGAAGTCCAAAAACACGGTTCCCTCAGAGGGGATAAAACAGTGGTTTCATACTCAACAAAATAACAGTTTCTAGCCTCAAGTACAATGATGAATTACCATTTCCAATTATGGCTTCCTTTAGCCTTTCAATAAAATACCTCTCACTTGCATGGGCTTTGCAGAGCTTCTGTTCCTGGCAACTCCCACTAAAATGCCAGTTCCACAGTGTCCTGTCAGTCTTGGACATTGCGTCCTAGCAGAGTACCTAGGATACTTCAGGCCCTCCATATGTATTTGCTGAATGAACAGTTGAACAAAGGGACTCGATGAAAATAGTCCTGAAGTGCCCAAATGGGTCAAAGCCTTGGGAAGAGAAATAAAAGGTGGTTTCAGTTTTTAAAACTCACCAGATGACACGGCAGGAATGACTGGGACTTCATATACTAGAGTTTGTATGATTGGGGCGCAAAACATTCTCGAAAAACTTAAACAGACATTAAAATCTTCATGATCAACATCCCTTACACCTAAATAACATCCTTGCACAAGTATTCGAGTAGCTGATGATGAGACATTTGAATGAGTTCATTCTGCCCAGTGTAGAAGTCAAAGGGAGCCCTTGAGCTGAGCATGTGATTTACAGACATATAAGCAGTATAGAAGCCCATGTATATGCAACAAAACTGAGAGTTCTACTCTTTTTTCGATGAAGTAGGCTACATTACCCAAGAGGCAGAGCTGCAAATGATTTTTTGAAGGAGCAGGAAAATAAAATGTGCTCAAAGAGTACAGCAATTTAACCCACTCCAACAGATAAAACGTCATCTTAAAAAAAAAATCTGACTTATCCTTCTTTCTACATCCTAGTAGGTATGTTTGAGATGATCCAATTTTATGTTGAACAATCATAATTGAGGGGAAATATAAAGATATGAGTCGGGAGCAGAATTCTATGGATTGCCTTGACAGGCAAAAAAGACAGAAATAAGGTGTCAATAGTAGCATGCAATATTATAGAGACAGGGAGATGGTTTTACATCTGTTTTGCATAATGTTCTTTCAGTCCTTTCTTCCCTGCCCATGAAGAATATTTTTGTTTTTGTTTTTTTGGTCTTTCTAAATAAATTCTTGAAAGGAAGGGCAGGTGCAGAAACAAAGCAAAACAAAACAAAAAACCCTATACTCTATACTGTTTCTTGGCTCAACTAATAAGGCTCATTTTCTGAGGCAAAAGGGAGCATTTATTATGATGATGAGTTTGTGGCTACATTGCTTGAGAAAACAAAATAAATTAACAGAAGGATGGCAGAGGGATGGATAAGCTGATATCTGAATTTCTGATGCAATCTTTGCATTCTCATTATTATATTGTCTCTTTGTATTACATTTGGTTCATAACATAATTGAGAATCTTTAGAAATGTTAACAGCAGCAGTACAGCTTTAAGAATGACAAAGTTGTTTACTAATTATTGTCTTTACCTTTGGTTAATTATCGAAGCATTAATTTTCTGGGTTCATTTCAGTTGGAACCACCATCAGGGGAGGTTAAGGGCAAATGGTATTGTCTAGTTAGAAAGGCAACTTTCATAATTTTGTTGTATTTTCCCCTTGGTTAACCTTTTAAAGGAAGGGACAAATGATAAATTAGAACTCTCTACGCTAAGGAAACCTTAAGGTGAGGTCTTTCATTGTTTTGTAGTTAGATGAGAAATTGTGGCTCACGCTTACACTTTTTTCAGTGTGTGTTGCTCATTATCTTACGGGAAAGACCAAGAGTGTTGCAATGATTATCAGTGAGGCTAGTGATGAGATTACTGAACCATTTGGTGTTGACTTTTCTTTTTTGATGCATAATTATCGGTTTACTTACAGTCTTTTTTTTTTTTTTTTTGCTGTTTAATGATTCACATTTTTTATTTTTGTTCTCTCTTCATGAAGAGTATGATTTCCCCATTTTTAGTGTGCATTATTTTTGCAGTGCTACTTTGTTTCCTGGAATGCTAGAATTAAAGGAAATTCTAAAAAATAAAGAGCCAACCTCATTACAATAATGTCATAGAGATCTGGATAAAGCATACCACACACACAAGAAACATGGAACTGTTATTCAATGAACATGTTTCCCACTTGTATAGCAATCCTGGGGCATATTATGCTGTAAAACATCTTATTCCCCTTCTAACTTCTTAAATTGTTCCAGATGCTCTTGAACCATAAAGAAATGTAATGATAATTTTTTTTTAAGCTGCATCATCTGTTTCCATATCTGACTTCCCTGCGATGTGCTAGTTAGCTTAGGAAGTTTGAATCAGATACAAGTTTATATATATGGTTCATTTGCACATAAATAGGGATAAAAGACCAGAGCTAAGCCTCACAGTAGTAGTACCCAATCTCACTTTAGCAGAGAACTATTTAAATGCTCAGTGACATAATTTCCTCATCTACAAAATGGAGTGATAATACTGCCTACCTGATAGGTTTTTATAAGGATTAAATTATCTCCTACATCTAAAATATTTAGAATCCAATAGTGGGTACATAATAAGTACTCAATAAATATAAACTATTACTCCCCTCGATTTGCTAATCATCTCTAAAATGGTTTGGGGTGATTTATACAAAAATTTTTTAAGTGTCAAATGTGTATCTTTTACAATGACCATGGCTATGGATAGTAGATATTATTTGGAAATAATACATTTTAACTCATAAAATTTTTTAAATAAAGAATATCTTAAAACAGGAGTTGGCAAACTACAACCCGCTTGTCAAATCTAGCCCATTCTCTGTTTTGTTTATTCTGCCAATCAATAGTGGCTTTTACAGATGAGTATTTGCAAACAATGTGGTGATAGAGAGCGCTAAAACTCCCATTCTTCTCACTAGCAGGTCCCTATTACAAAAATTATACTCAGTTATTATCGTATTTGAATTTCAGCTATAAAAAGTTGATGGAAATTTGTTTTCCCTCTTGTTATGTAAGTGCCAACATAATACCCTTGATTTTGCTTCTTGGCCTGTAAAGTCTGAAATATTTACTCTCTGGCCCTTTACTTCTCTCACACTCCAGAAGTAGGGCAATTTCTCCTCAGCTGGCTAAGAAAATGAGTCTGTGATTCATCAACATCCAGATTCTTTCCATGTGTCTATTCTGCCATACCTAATATGTGAACCTCACCTGCAAGCTGACTCCTTTCATGGTAGAAACATGAGTTTTGAAGCTTCAAGGATGCAGAAATATCCTCTTCTAGTGTCTTTAAAAAAGAAAAAAAAAGAAAGCCTTTCCCAGAAAACCCATAACAAAACTCTCCTTTCTTCTCACTGGCCAGAGCTGGGTCACATGACTTTCCCTGAACCAATGATTGCAAAGGAAACAAGTTTTTGATAACTGCTTAGACGAATCGGGTTCTGTCTTCTTGAGCTGGGCATGAGGTCAGTTTTCCCTGGACCAACTAATCGCATGGAGGAATGTTGGATAACCCAACACATTGCATTTCTGTTAGGAAAGAGGAAAATGGACATTGGATAGGCAATCTACAGCATGTTTATTTCTTTAAATGTGTATTAGAAAACACTAAAAACTGTGGATTAGAACCCAGGCTTTCCTAGCTCTTATTACTTATAAGGCTAAGTTTTTTTTAAAATCTATCTAAATAGAAATATTAATTAAACATGAGTAAGTATACTCTTAAACCACAAAATGATTAAAATTTAGGCAACTATGCATGCCATTGTTTATGTTATGCTTTTTGCTCAGAAACACCTATTTATTCTTCAAAACCCAAATCAAATGCTGTTTCCTCAGTGGTGCCTTCTCTGATCTCCTATTTCTTTTTATGCTCAAGTATGGTTGTTTTTTCCCAAAGTACTTTTCCTTATACCTGTTATACAATGGCCAGATTGTGATATTTACCTCCTGATTGGGAACACCCTATTGGTCATTCAGTCATTCATCAAACATTTGTTGAGCTCCACTTATATGGCTCATGGAGAATATTTTTAAGTTCATTTGTAGCCCTGGCAACCAAGGCATGATACATACCAGGTGTTCATTGCACAAATGGAGAAAGAATGGATTAATCAGATAATGTCTTGAATTGCCAGGAACTATCGATGCAAATTTATCAAAAAGAAAAACAGTTTGAACACCTAGTACCTTAGCACTTTTTAAATTTAATCTGAAACAAAACCAAATGATCTCATGAAATCTCGGAAGTTTGCAGACAACAATGTTTCTGTAGTAGGATTGGATTAACATGTGGATAATTGGAGGCAAGACTTTTTGCCCCCGACCACTAGCTTATTATTAATTTATCCCACTTTAAGAATATCAGTTACTTTTTTTCTTGTAAGAAAATCCAAGGAAAAGTGAAGATGGACGCCTCCTGTCATTTAAAAATAATTTATTTCTCATTTATTTGAATATAATTTTAAAAATTAAAACTTGATCACTTTACTACCTTACTTAGAACACTTCAGTGACATCTCATTTCTCTCAGGATAAAGGCAGAGACCGGCCTTTGCAGACTCAGTGATTTGACCCAAAGTATTTTTGCAATTTTATGCTTCTCACTCTTCTCATTACCCTCTCTGATGCAGCCATACTTGTTGCTTGCTGTATTTTAAACATAAAGCTGCCCCTACCTCAGGATCTTTGCACATTCTTTACCTCTGCTCAAAATGCTCTCCAACTCCTATTTATCCTTGAGGTCTTGGGTTAAATGTCTTCGCAAACTAGATAAGGATTCTATATCACATATTGTCATGGCCTCGTGTTTTCTCAAGATAATAATCTACCTTTTAGTTAAATTGATCTTTTGTGAAAGCATGTGTTTGATTTCTGTTTCCTCCATTTAAAAAAGTAAGTTCTATGAGGTTAGGGAACTGCATTGTTAACTGCTGAATCTGCAGTGCTTAGAACAGGGCCTGGTGCAAAGTAGGTCTTCAATAAAGATTGGTTAAATAAATGAGCCTGTCCACAAAACAGTAAGATCACTGAACCCATTAATACTCTCTCAGGACAATGCAGAATTCCAAAGTCATTTTCTCTTGGCAACAAATACTCATTTCTGGACTTACTCAACACGTATTTATTTTGCACCTGCTGTGTGCCAGAATTCTTATAGTCAGTGGGGATAGAGCCATGAACTAAATGACCAAGTTTCTGACCTCATGGAGCCCACATTGTGGTAGGGAGACTAAAATAAACACATAAGCAAATACATGCACAGAAAAATCTCAGGTAACACATACTGTGGAGAAAGCACTAGAATTTTCTTTGAAAATATATTTGTGGTGTGTGTGGTTGTGGTTCCCTTTTCCAAAAATCGACTTTCTGTGTTATGAAAATAACAGCCACCATAAATTTAGCAAGTATCTGAGCTTAGCTCACCTCAGAATGACTCTTCACATCAGCCAGTAAGAAAGGCTCTGTTTACATGAGAATCTCTTTCCTGAGTGAAAAACAGACAACAAATAATATATTTGAGGGTTAATTTAACTTTTCAAATTACAAATTCATCTAAAGCGCCATCCGCTGCAGGGTTATAACTCACAGTGCTGCCAGATTTTAAGTACTGTAGCAAAGGGCTGATGTTAAACTCCTTACACACACTTCTTAAAAGATGGCCACCCTGGGGTTTATATCAAGCCTACATAATCATATATTGAAGCTTGACTTATTTATTTCCGTGTTTCTGACGTACTGTTAATCATTTTTCAAAGATGGTCGATGTGTTACATAATTAATAAAACACAAGTGCTTAGGAAGAAAGCCCAGAGAGAGAGATTTGTACACACACTTAGAAATGGTGTCACTTTTTGGTCCCAATGAAGTCCCAGTCTTCAAGTCTGAACTGTAGGAATACGAAACAACAATCTTTCTTTTTCCTTTCGGCCTCTCCTTCCTTTCTGTTTGCCTAACTTAGACACCAGTCAATGCTAATGTTTTGCAGAGAAAGAAAAGTGTTTTGTGTGGAGGGAGGGGTGAGAAGCAGTAAATGAAATCATTAATTCAATTTCTCACCGTTTTCCCTCCAGTGATTGGTGTCCCTATGGGTGATAGCTTGTCTGTGGTTTTGACCCAATTCTTAAACCTTTCTTATGGTACTTCACCAATTAATCTAATGGTTCATTAAATGCAGACATCTGAAATCATTAGACTCTGATTGAGCACAGAAGCATCAAACCTTCCGAAGCTGTAACTGCTTAACCAGCAAATGGGCTCATTGCAAAGGAATGTCGATGTTTATAGTAGATGTAACCCAAACTCGGGTGTTCGTTGACACATTGTTCCATTTGTATACAACCACCCTGGCATCTATCTGTTCAAGAGAGCATGATTTATCCAGTGCTATATCCTGCAACTGACAGGCCAAAGATTAGCGCTTAACCCAGATGAAAGTGGAGGCTGTGTGTATTCCTAAAACAAATATTTAGTGTCTGACAAGCTCTGCTTAATATTAATGCATGATAGAAAGCAGTCAATTTAAGCTTAGTTCACGCCAAAAATCTATTTGGGCTTTGTAAATCATTTTTCAGGATTATAGTGTAGAGAATCAGACAAGAAGGAGACCTCATGAAAATTATAAAACTGCAGATCTGGACAGGGCTTTCAGAAAATATCTAGCCCAGAATTCTAAATGGGCAGCCAACAAACATGAAATCCTCCGGTAGATGTGATTTCTTTAAATAACAGAGTTTTTAAAATAATCATTTTTACTTTTTCATGAAGTCTGAATTTCTTGCACATCTAGAAATTCTAAGTCCAGGTTCCAGCAAGGGCATCAGTCAGCTGGAACTGAGAGGACGTTCCCATGAAAAAGACACGGGCTCTCCATCTAGCCATAGCTCCCTACTTCTCCCTATATTTACATGAGCCCACTTACAACTGCCTACGCTGCTCATCTGATAGATGAGGAAACTGCTGTCTAGAAAGGAAGAAAGGTTATCCAAGGACATGTATTCAGTTAGTGCCAGAGCTGGGACGAGAGCCCAAATCACCTGGTTCTGCTGTATTTATGTATTTAGCATCACTCAATGCCATTTACATTGATATGCCCATGGTTTTAGAAGGAAAAAATTTAACCCAGTGTTTAGGAAGTTTTCAGGGGCATAGAACATGCCTGGGGTATTGGCATTGTTATCCATCACTCTTCATTATAACCCATGGATGTTATTGCTTCTAGAAGATCTACATGAGAGTCATTTTATCAAACCACAAAAATCCATCAAGGCCTTCCCATGTGTATGCACCCATAATCTGGGGAGGCAGTGACCTTCTGCATTCAGATATTGGCATCTGTACCTAACCCCATGCCAATTCTGTATTCACAAGTGTAGCTACCATGTGTTGGACACCACCTATGCTCCAAACTTGTTTACGCACTATTTTCCTTAGTACTCCAAGAAATCCTCCAGGATAAGTTTACTCTCACTTTGTAGATGAAGAATTTAAGGCTCAGGAAAACTAAGCCACTTGATCAGGTTTACACAGCTGGTGAATGACAGAGCTGGAACTTAATATGTTGGGTTTAAACCCCTAGTCCTGCTACTGTATTCCACGCTGGCTGGATTCTGCTAAGTTAAGCTTTTGCCCTATTGACATATGTAAAAATGATGCTTGTAAATCATATATGGCTCAAAGTAAGGAGAAAAAAAAAGAGGCATGCAGTAGAGAATGGGTTAAATTTTCTGATAGCATTGGTTTAAAAAATGAATTCTTTGCATTTTTAAAATGTGTGTGGAAGCATATTTCTCAGTGTGCAACAAAAACATTTAGGCTCCCCTGTCATTTTGGTGAATTTTGTTTGCATGCGCTATTCATTGAATACTGATGTTAATTTTTGGTTAAGTTTAATCGTATAAAGTATAAAGCAATTTGATAGAATAAGTAACCTTTCATTAAAGTTCAATACAGTACTTAAGGAAAATGGGACTGTGTGCATTAATTGATAGTTGACAGCTATTATTTCCATGAAAACCTTTTATAGTAAAATTTCTATTTGATAGATTGGAATTTATAAAATTTGCATTTTACTAGGCTGGATTCAACTGGAAGTACTGGGGATGTTTGTCTTCTTCAAACAATATTTCATCTTTACATTTTATTAAACATTTATTAGTGGATAGAATCTTAATTTAAAGAGTACAGCACAGATTTTATTTAATAACTCAGGTTTAGTAGTGCATGAACATAAGCATTTGCCCTGTATTTGACTTTGATAAAACATGACTATTTATGAATATATTTATCCATGGAGACTTAATTAGTACAGTTGGGTTTGGGGCAAATTGCTCAATAAAAGAATTTTATGTTATTTTATCTATTTTTATTTTTTAACTCACAATAAATCATATAACTATCACTGGGAATTTGTCTTTCAGTTAGCAGGTTAGAAGAAAGTGATATTATCTCAGAATTTATCATTTTTGACAGAAATTACAAAAATGTGAGATGGAGTTCTAATTCTAATTCTATTTGGATTCTGCTTCACCCTACCTCTTTACAAAGATGCTTTATTAAGCACTAAGATTTGGTCTGGCATCTTTATCCAGGATTTTAACAAATGAGCTGATGTTAACATAAAAGCTATTTTCTCCCATGAATTCTGATCAAAATATTAGCAAGATTGTCCATGTTTTTTTTTAAATAAAGAACTTAATTGGAAATTGTTCTTGCCATTTAAGAGATGCGAAGTTTGTGACCAAGAATGGTGAAGTTACTTAAGATGAAACCATTCAAGAATGGGCCAAGGTCAGAATTCGGGACGTGAGATCTTTTTCCAAACATAGCCACCAGATTGAAAGGCTCCTCACCCCACCCACCACCTACCCCCCCACACACCTACCCCCCACCTCACCTTGTTGGCTTGGCCTCTACCTGGAATACCTCCTCTTCTCCCAGGTAGACTTGGCTCCACCACTTTTTCAAGATTCAGGTGAAGTCCTCAGACACAACAACCGAAACCCTCCTCTCTATCTCAGGGAACCCTCCTGTTACCCACCACTGCAAATTTTCATTCTTGAAGAGTAGGTATCACAGGCAACATGTGTATAGTCATCTGAATACTTTTTAAAATTAACATATCTCCCCCATAAGATTCTCCATCTCCATGAGAGCAAGGACCTTAGCTAATTTACTCATTTTCTCTACTCTGCTGCATACTTAGTGCATGGCCTGGAGAAGGTTCTCAGTAAATTGTTGAATGAATGAGTGGATGGAGACTCTTAAAACTCAGTGCTCAAAATTAATTTCTGCAGCCACAAGTAAATCTTCTGTGAGACCAAATATCCTCAGTTGGGATGACAAGGCACAGTTTCTTCTTGTTTTCCAAGATTGGAAGAGAAATTTTAGCCAGATAGTTATATGATTCCCTTTAAAGTCCTTATGATATGATGCAAATCAAAAACTTGGTACCTCTTTTCAGAAGTCCCATTCATTTCACTGAGAGTCACGAAAATTCTGTTTATTCCTCCCTCTCAGTGGCACTGCTACTCCACAAAGTAATTCAATAAGAATTACCATGAAACTTAGGAAACATCATGAAAGATACATAGTCTCTTGTAACAATGTCATTTATTCTACAGGATAGCTCAGTACTACCTGAAGACAACCTGAGAAAACTCAGAAAGTAGGACATCCATGTAGAGTCTATGAAAACTGCCATGTGTTTGTATTTAAGAGCAAAGTCAGTGAAGGGCAATTCAGTTCCTATGAGCTATAAATTCCTGTCTTAACAGGGAGTTTCCTTCTTTTTTTTACTCCCTTTGAATAAAATAGTTGTTGGGTTCTTTTGATATCTTTTCTAAAGTCAGGATTATTACTATAAAGAGATAGCATCTCACTTTATGAGCCGGGGGAAAAAAACTTACTTAGATGGACCATAAAAAAAAAAAAATCTACTTTGAGTTTATGTCGTTCTTACAGATGTAACCTTGTCATCAGGCAAGGGGCCAACAAACTGTTTCTGAAAAGGTCCAGATAGTACATATTTTAGGCTCTGATGCCATGAATCTATGTCACAACCAATCAACTCTGCCTTTGTAGCATTAAAGCAGTTATAGACAATGTGTCAATGAATCAACATGACTATATTCTAATAAAGCTTTATTTATTGAAAAGCAGGTGGCTATCCCATGAGCCATAGTTTGCCCAACTCTAATCTAGACTAAATTTTTAGATAAATTCAAATTTTCTGGTGATCAGCTCACAAGAGATACACCTAAGAAGACCTGAACATTAAAAAAAAAAAAAAAAAGTCCTCCCTTCCACAGCTTTCACCAAAATGAAACCACACCTTAAAGGTTTCAACTCTTTTTACTTTTATATGTTAATACATAGATACCTGTGAAGGTATCTATGTGTAGTCAAATATATTTTGGATGCTAGATAAACAAATCTAAGTAGATTTATTTACTGGACAATTTTATAGCCTTTAATACGTTAATGTGCCTTAAAAATATAAGAAGGTAGAACGTAAGCATTTCCTAAATGCATTCAACTCCAAAATTGTTTTTTTTTTTTGAGGGCATGTTGCAGGACTATTTTATACTAAACACATCTTTTGAAATGCTATTTTAAGGATTGGAAATGATATTTAAGTGTGCTATCTTAAAGGATTCTTTAAGATGAAGATGCCACTGGGAAGGAATAATAAATAATGATATTACTATTTATTGAGTGCTTACCACATACAATTTCATGTGGATTATGTCACTTAATCCTTGCATTCATCCTATTAATTGTGTCTCCTGTATAATTAGAAATATTGAAATGTAAACAGGTTACAAAATTTACTTTTGATTATATAACTTGTAAGTAGCAGAGTCAGGTTTCAAATGCATGTGTCTCTAACTTCAAAACTCAAGCTCTTAACTTCTGTTAAATCTTAGAATCATTCACACTTTCTGAATAAAGTCTGAAATAAAGATTTCCTAGAATGAGAATTTTACACCAAGAAGGGTCATTAGAGATATAGTTTAATACACTTAAAAAGAAATTAATTTATTCCTCAAAAGGGAAACTCAAAGCTCAGAAAGAGGACAGGACTGATCGAAGGACATTTAGTCCTCAAATTACAGGATCAAAGAATCAAATAGTATTGCATCATTCTCAGAATAATTCCCTTTACAAATAAGTATTTGCTAAGATGTTCTCCATGGAGGAATGAGAAAAAGATTATATCAGTCAGTACTATTTCAGTTGTGAATGGCAAAAACCTCTGCTCATGCTGACTTAAGGAAAAGGAGAATTTTTTGCTCCTGTAACTTAAACATATACATTACCTGGCTTCAGATATGAGTTAATACAAGAGTTAAATAACTTTACCCAGACCTGGTTCTTTTCATTTTCCTGTGCTCTTAGCCATGTTTTCTTCTTCAGACTTCATACAGTGGCAAGAAAGCTGTCAGCAGCCACATGGCAATATCCTCTTATGTTCAAATCCAGCAGGAAAATAAAATTTTTCTTCTTTCAACCATTGGGACACCAATCCTAAATCTGACTCTCATGTGATAAAATTGTGTCATGTAACTACTACTGAACAAAACTGGGGGCAGAAGAAAAATAGGCACTTCAAATTCAAATAATTTAATAATTTAATAATGCTCTGCATTGCCAAACATAGCTTTAGTTAAGATGCTACAATCAATTAAACAGCAAAGAAAAAAAATTAACTTCTCTAAGAATAATATCAAAGGTAAAATTGTTATAGTAATAGCTACCTTGAAGGACTGTTGTAAAGAGTTAATAAGAAATGAAGCATGTAAAGTGCCTACCATGAAACCCAACAGGCACGTTCTCAGTCAATATTAGTTCTCTTTTTTTATACTTATCCACCATCAGAGCTTGGATACTAATAGAATTCTCTTGCTGTCCAACTCTGTTCCCACCAAAATGGTCTCATGATGTTGTTCATGTCTCCAGGAATTAAGGAACCTAATACAGTCAACAGACATTGTATACAACAAGAAAATCACAACAATGGGTTTGAATTGGCCACAAGTCTATTCTTAAAATAATAGTCTTTTCTTTCCTCATAGGACAGTTTTTACTTGACAGTAAAACCCTTTTGTAGATGTCAAGGTAATAATAGATTATAGAAGCTCAGAAATCAGATACTGGAATGAAAGTTCATGCAAGCTTCAGCAAAAAGCCAACGGAATTACTCAGGAAGTAAAGAAAGAAAAGATGGAGTCTAGGGGTATAAGAACACAGAATTTCCATTCTCCTGTTTTTCATAGCAATTTATCCTGTTTTTTATTAGAAGTTCTAAAGAACTCAACTAAATCATTAAGTAGTCAAATAAACCACAATATCACTTAGTGGCCATTAGTACTTAACACTACACTTAATACTTTTCATTTTGACCTGGAGCTACATCATTTGAGTTATTAGCATCATCACTTTTTATCACTTTTGTGGGATAGGAACTTTAGCTTTTGGAAGCAAGAAAGCACTTTCTCCACTTTAAAAAAGTTCACCAAAAACTATAAGAAAATCTTGAAAGCAGCAAGATTAGATAGGGGAACAAAGATGAGATCAGCTACTAAGTTCCCATCAGAAACAATGGAGATCAGAAGATATTGAAATAACATATCCAAAATGCTCTGAAAGGGAAAAAAATGTCATCCAAGAATTCTATATCCAGAAAAACTAACTCCCCATTCCTTAAATAGACTCTGCATAGTGACTTACTTCCAAAGAGTACAATATGGAATAGGGACAAAAGAATAACTTTACAGTGGAGAAACTGGACAAACACTAATTTAGCTAGGTGATCAGGGTCAACACCAACAGTCATAAATCATGTTGCTATTATATATCCTTGGTATAACATAAAAATGACACTCTATCACTGTCATCTTCATCATAATGACTCATAACCACAGTGTTAGCATGAGAAAAACATTAGACAAATTCTAATAAAGGAACATACTACAAAATGCCTAACCAGTACTCTTCAAAATGTCCAAGTCATCAAGAATAAAAATTTAAAAATCTGAGAAACTGACATAGCCACAAGGGTAGACATGATGACTAAATTAATGTGCTATACTGGATGAAATCTAGAACAGAAAGACTCAATTGATGCAGTAAAGTTTATTGTTATCTTATTTTATTTATTTATTTATTTATTCTGAGTCAGAGTCTCACTCTGTCGCCCAGGCTAGAGTGCGGTGGCATGCTCACAGCCACTGCAGCCTTTACCTGCTGGACTTGGGTGATCCTTCTGCCTCAGCCTTTCAAGAGGCTGGAACTACAGACACATACCACCATGCCCAGCTAATATTTGTGATTTATTGTAGAGATGAGGTCTCACCAAGTTGCCCAGGCTGTTCTCAAACCCCCAGGCTAAGGCAATCCTTTCACCTCAGCCTCCCAAAGTGCTGAGCTGCCACGCATGGCCTATTGTAAGAAATCTCTACAGCCAGCCCAGCCTTCAACAACTACCACCCTTATCAGTCAGCAGCTTTCAACATCAAGACAAGACCTTTTACCAGGAAAATTATTACAACTCACTGAAGACTCAGATGATCATCAGTTTTTTTTTTTTATCAATAAAGCATTTCAATTGAGCTATAAACATTCTTTTTTCTGACATATGCCATTGCACACTTAATAGACTACAGTATGGTGAAAACATAACTTTTATACACATTGAGAAACCAAAAAAAAATTGTGTAACTTGCCTTATTGTGACACTCACCTTAGTGTGGTGGTCTGGAACTAAACCAGCAATATTTCTGATGTATGCCTGTATACAAATGGCCAACAAACAAATAAAAAATTTAATATAACTGATCATAAGAGAAATGCAAAAAGAAACTACAAGATACTCCTATAAATCCACCAAATCAATAAAATTAGAATGACTGTCAATACCAAGAGTTGATGAGGATGTGGAGTACCGAGAACCCTCACTGCTAGTATAAATGCAAAATAATAGTCATTCTGGAAAAAGATCGATGGATTTTTAAAAGTTAAAAATATATACACTTATTATACAATCCAGTAATTCACTCTAAGAAGAAATAAAAATATATGTCTATGTTATTTATAAAATTCAAAAATAATTAAAGCATTCACATTCATATCAACTGGTAAGTGAATAAACAAAATGTGGCATTCTCCATACAATGGAATATCACTCAGCAATAAAAAGGAAATGAACTGTTTATTGACATATGCACCTATTTTGAAAAAAAAACTTGACTTAAATAATTCACATTAAAATGTATTTTGACAGAACGATAAGAAGCATTATTAAAAATAAGCACTGGCTACAGCCACGTTTTGCTTTCAAGAGTTGTGACACTTTTATCCTAAGGAAGTTTCCAACTCTCTCTTTTTAACCTAGGAACACACCGTGATAGTGTCCTCTGAGCATGAGAACTAAAGTCTTTAATTCATAGTATAGAAGTCAAGAGTAAAACATAGAAAGATCTAAATACTTACACATAAGTGGAAAAAAGGAATTTGATGGCTCTTTGCTGGCAACTCTAAAGGCTGTGAGGTGAAGAGTTTGGAAGAAAAAAAAATGATATGATGTAAAGGGAAATTTCAGCATTATGTTAAGAGTTCAGAGAGTGTCGGGCAGTAGGAAATTCCATGTGGCAGAAAATAATTTTAAAATGTCTAGTATCTATGATGATACATTGAAATGCTTTCATTCACTAAGTATCTATTGGGCTTCTACCATGTGTCATGCTCTATTCTAGACACTGGGATATAATAGTCAGTCAACAAACTAGCAAATTACCCAGAGGATACTCTCAACAATTCAAGTTTACTTTTTCCCCTGAATTTCCCTTCACTACATTCCAAATTGGCGACAAAATTCTTCTTCAAACAAGAACATAGTTTTAAGGGTGCATTGGGAGACTCAAGGACAACAAAGGCTGCCCAATATGAGTTAAAACAAGACCAGCAACAGTAGATAACAATTGCAGAAAGGGAAAGCAATGGCCAAAAACAGATGATGTCAGACCAGCAAGTTGTAGCAAAGGCTGACTTAGGAAGCTGCAGGGATACCAAGGAGACCTTAGCTGAGTTCCCACCTGACAGGGTATGGCATTGTGGTACTATTTAGGGCTAATCAACAGTGTTGTTATTCCCATCCTTTCAAGAAAACGGTGGAATTGTGAGCGCCTTCCTCCTTCAAGTTCGGCATCATCATGATATGTGCTTTAGCCGATGAAATATGAGAAGACATGAAATATGTAACTTTAATGGTGATACATTTGGAAGAAAATGAATAAACATCCCTGATCTTTTTTTGCCCTTCCATAGTAACTGACAACCAACCTGGTAGTGAAGACTCTGTCCACCTGTTTCTCAATGAGGAGATTTAAAGAAAAGCCCACCAGCTAACTTGAAACAGACATAAAGCATGAGCAAGAATCAACTTTTGCTGTTTATAAGGCACTAAAATTTGAGGGTTGTTTATTACCACAGTACAACCCAGCTTATCCCAGCTGATACAGGCAGATTGAGCTAGCCTATGTGGATGTTGTAGGAAAGCCGAAGGACCCAGGGATATCTGAATCTCTTAAAGATCTTTTTAAATAACAGAGTCCTCTAAAGAAACTAGGAAGAGAATGTGCTTTCAGGTGCCAGATTGGAACAGATGAGAACATAAAAGCAGTAAATTCAGCCCTAAGGATTCTAGAAGGTAAGGCAAGCATCATGACAGGTATACTTGTCTTTTTCTGACAGGAAAAAGTATACACCTTTGTTCAGAGACAATACTTTTTATCCCCCTAGAACTAACTTCAAGCCGGATTTGTCCTCTGGGGATTTGTTTAAAGGATGAGTAACTGAGTGAACAACAACATCTTCTGCTGCAAAATCACAGAAACACTATAAAACTGGACAGTCCTTTCAGTGACCCTGTCCAGAAGGAAAAGGCATAACTTAAAATAGTGAGGTGGTAAAGGTTTTTTTCTGTGAAAACTTAAGACAACATAGACCAAGCATGTTACTTTTAGATGGCCTAAGTCAGAGTTACCCAAACTCCAGTTTGGTACCATTTTCATGCTTTTCCCCCCCATGACCACCTGCTCTCTGTACTTTAGTTCTTACTCTTTAAGTTGATGCCTATTTATAAATGTAATTCAATTTATTTTCAAAGAAAAAAGTTAATTTGAACTGTATAAATTGAAAACCAATATCATTAACCATAAGTAGAAATACAATTAAAATTCCTATAAGAATAAGAGCACATCAGAACAAAACAAGGTTATTCTGTTTTGTCTGGATACTGTAACCTGCTAAAAATTATAAGCCTGAGGTGTGGCTGTTGGTCAAAGGGAGACTGCAAAATAATAGCAACAACCTGAGTCTTTCTCCTTCACTTACAGAATGAAAGAGAATGATAAAGAAAATAATTTCCATACTAAACAATTCAATTCACTACCTTACATCATCTCAAGTAGTCTCTGTGGTATGTGTCACATTTGGGGAAAAAATGGAATATAGCAGCCATGAAAATGCACATCTCAGAACTCTGACATTGGGAAGCATATCAGACCGGCAGACCCAAATGCCACACTCTGAAAGCCATCATCACGTTCTCAAAGAGGTCGCACTTCCCACAGGTAGGCTGCTCCCAGCCAGTGTTTAGGGCAACAGGGGCATAGAGACAGGCCCATGCCCGAAGGAATGAGACTTCTCTGACAGGCCACCGTGGTTCATTACCTTTGCCAAACATCCTCAGAGCTGCACTACCGTCAAAGAGACTTCCACTCAATCATCCTTCCTTCCTCTAGATCAAAGGATTCAGAACGACTCCACAGTCTGATGGCTCACCCCACATCTCTCTCAGATTCCTCTACGTGTTTCTTTATAATCATTTCTCCCTAATAACATGTGGATGACCCTGCTTTCAAAGCCGCTGCGCAGAGAACCCAGATTGACATTACCTAACGCATCCTTCGTAGACAAAATGAACAGGCAAGAAAAAGTTTCACTAAATTGTTTTGTCCAAACATCAGATGTCTCAAATAAACATCAGATAGAGTGGATCTCATTCTAATCTTCCCAAAAGCTTGCCCAGTACAGATAGTCTATATTGCTGATTAAAGTAAAAGCCACAAGATCTGTGCACTGGGATTAAGAAAGGCAAAGCTGATGTTTTTGTGGTAGAATTTTAAAAGCTGCATTTATTTCCTTCCTCCAAACGTTAGGCAAACATTCACCCATTTTTTAAACCCAACTCAAGCATTACCTGCTCTGAAAACTGTCTCCTGGCCGGACCAACCAGCATTGGTCCTCTCTCCATGTCCCCATAACATCCCATTAGCACACTTCCAGAAAACACTTACCACATTGCATTGTAATAAGAGTAGAGTCATATCTTATGAGAATCAGACTGAAAAGTCAGAACCTGGTAAAGATTATGTAGGATAAAATTATCTTTCAAAATCTCCTTAGAAAGTTCCCTGATACAGAGGGACTTACTGTTTCTCAATGAATCCATCATGGCTAGAGTTTGTTTGTTTGTTCGGTTTTTGTTTTTTCCCCTGCATTGGAAAAATCACAGTGTCTTCAGTGAAGCACCTCATAAAGTTGTTGGCTTGTATTTAGGGACCGCATTGCATGAAAATAGAACCATGTTGAATTTTTAAATGTGAGAATCACACTCAACACAAGATGATGTCCTATGAGAGGCACAGGCAACCTGAGGCTCAGAGAAAACTCCCACTTCCTGTCCCCATCTCACGCTCCAGCTGGGGTCTGCATTTATTGAACAGAATGGCAACCCTGGCCATTTAAGTCATGATTTCTTTTTCTCACTTTTTGAAACTTTGCATACAGTTGAACTCACCAAAGTTAAACTCCGCATTTACTGTAACTTTTGTCTCCCTCTGCAGGGTCTACTTGACTGGAAACTTCTAGCACCACACACAGTATCTGCCCACAGCTGGTATTAAAACTGTGAGGGAAGAGGGGAGAGAGAAAGAGAGGGAGAAAGAAGTAGGTACAAAAAATGGACAGCAAACAGATTCATTCCTGGAAGATGTCTTCAGTCGAATTTGCCCAGGACCAGACGCCACGACAAGGATTGGAATGGAAGGTGATTCCAGGAATGCATCATGGAGTAGGGAAGTAAGGCAGAGAACTGAAGCCCTTCCCTCAAGGGTTATGAATAAGCAGACTGCTATCAGCACCTGGGGCTCAATCCTATGGAGGATTTCTGGGAGACAGTGTAGGATGGAACACAAGTCCAAAGCCTCCTACTTGAGGGGCAAGGAAGCCAAATATTTATCCACCAACACCACCCACACACAAAGACCCAACATCTTTGTGGCAAGAGAAACTCTTGCAGTTGAGATCCACAGCTCTGCAGTAAGAAGCCATTGGCTTGTAGGAGAAGCCTGAGTATTGAGGGAATATAGAGGGAACACAGTCATTGCCACAGAAGGAATGATATTTTGTGCTTTTGTTTTACTCTTTGCCCATTTTCTTTCCAATACAAATAATTTTACTCTTTAATTTTGCCTCACCAGTGAACACCGTCAATTACAGTAAGAGTGAGAGAACGCGAACATATTAGGATTCTGATTTTTTTTTTTGCAAAGTATTCTTTTTTTTATGATTACAGTTTAACAGTGAGCCTAAACTGTTACCTGTGTCTTTCTCATGGGCCACCTCTTTGTAATCTTTGGTTTAAAGCAATTTTTGAAATGAAAAAAAAGTCTATTTGTAACATTCTAAGTTCACTCATAATTTAGATATATAAGTATTTATGCTAAATATATAAATCTATATGTTTCCAGTAACTAGTTGCACAGATTCTTGACTGTCTGCATCATGTATATTTAAATGTTTATATTAAGCAGTTTTTTTATGAGTTAAAACAGATTAAGGTGTTGCAGTCTTGAAAAAAAATTCTACCTTTTTATCCATTAAGTTGTCATGATGAAATATTTATGAAATAATTAAAAGTAAAAACTAAAGATTACAAGATCACAAGGTAAACAGCCTTTCCTTTACATTTTTACATACATGCCAACACTTGAGTGTTATAAACAAAGGGCTGGAGGACTAGGAGATTAGTTATATAATTCAATGCCCTGAATTTGGGCAGCTTATTGTGAAACTGTGCAAACCACAATAAAGATTCTTTTTCTACAATCAATGAAATATGAATGTAGACTTTATGCTGTTGTTACATTTTTGTGCATTCATATTTCTAGTCTGTTCATTAGCTTAAGCCCCCAATATATATTTTACCTGTGAGACATTTTGTAGATTGTTCACTGGATTGCTAATTCTTCTCATTAAAATCCCAGTTCGTGACAGTGTCCAATATATGTTGCAGAGTTCAAAAAGGTATACTTTTTTTAAAGCAAAGGCGTGTGTAAATCCCAAATCTCTTTATTCTACTGCTGGGAAGGGAACGATGAGCTCACTCTCATCTCTATCCCGACCTTCAGTGGTCATCCGTGATCCATCCCTTCATTCTCTCCTCTTAAGCTTCAGACCTCTACCCTGAACTCTTACCACAGAAATATGGACCCCTCCTTAAATAAATAACATCCATTTTTAAAAATTCCCAAAAGTGTTTCTTATCTTAGGGACTTCTGTGGTGATTTTTGTAGTAAAGCAAATTGCTTCTGTTGGGATCACGCTGCAGGAAACAGGATGGACTCTACCCAAAATGTGGTTCAGATGCCAAGACTTGTGACACCATGCATATACCAAGAGGGTATGAAAAAGCTTGTTATTCACATAATGAGGCTTTCTGGAGAGAGCAGGGAAGACTCCCAAACAGATTCAAAATATCTTGAGAGAGGAGGGAAAGGACTCTTAGCATAGTTAAGGGGTGGGTCCACAGGCAGGTTCCCACTCATGGTTTAAACTGCCTGCCCACACCAAAAGAAGGATTAACTGGGATTTCTTATTAGTGTGCTCAGGTGTGGAGCAGACATGGTAGAGGGATGAAATGAGGCTTAAAAGCTGTCAGTGGTAAACATCAAAAAATGGAGTTGTACTCTTTTAATGTGTTCATGTTATTAGAGAATTAGGTAAACCTCAGATTACAAAACTAAGGCCAAAATAATTTTACAGAATTAAAATGTATTCAAGAATACAGTCATCATTTAAATAGATTAGACTTCAATAGGAAGATAATTTTCTTTCTTTAAATAACTTTCAGTAAGGAAGATTACATTCTTCTAATAAGTGAAAAGACGATAAATATACTTTCTTCCCTCAGTCACTGAGGAAGACATTGTCTCTCTTGATGGACCAATGGTATTTCTTTCTGGCAGTTCTTTTTTCTTTTCTTTTCCTTAGTTTCCTCTTTCCACAAAACTCCTTTAGACACATTTGCGTATCCTTCAAATTCAGATGCTCGTTTCTGTAGAGGCCAAGAAAATGGATGCCCCATGAGTGCAAAATAAGTGCTGTGATTTGGATACCAGTCAAATGTCTCCTTCCTCTTGGCCAAAGGCCATTTATGAAACAGTCACCACTTTCATGGATTTGGAATGAGTAAGCTGGGCAACTTCACCAAATCGCTCAGATGAGTCATGTACAAGGAATGTTCTGAAGGTAGAGACATTTCTTGAGCAGCATCCTCAGGATTGTCTGGGACTCTGGTATGCTTTCTTACAGAATCTTTCCATTTGACCTGGACCTGACCTTCCTCACCCACACACTCCTGTCTCTGGAATCAGACTCTTTCTTATAGCTTCCCCATTACAGTCAAATTTTCATATATTGATATAATAAATCATCATAGATAATAAAACTTGTGGCTATTGGGGCATCTAATACATGCCAGACATGGCCCCGACTATTTACATACGTCATTCAATTGAATTCTCACAACCCTGAGAGTTTGGGTTCTCCCCCCAGAAAATAATGTGAAGGATTTTAAAAGAGGTTATTTGAGAAGTTAAGGCAAGAACATAGTAAAGGGTTGGGAAAGTGACTTGGGATGGGAGGAAAATTGGTAAGAGGTGCTGCAACAAGCTGGTGACCGCTGGGTGTCTAGAACCCAGTCCAACTGAAGACCCTCCGGGAGACTGAGTGGGACATGGAGTTGGCCGCCTGGGACAAGGAGGCTGGGAAGCTTATCCACCTGCTTCTGTCCTCATTATCTGAGCATCATTCCTGGGGATATCACCCCCAGCACTCTTAGCTCGCCCATATGCAGGGTGAGCTGGCCCTTGGAGCCAGAGGAAGCCTTCAAGTAGAGAGATGTTGGTGCTCGAAGAAGCTATCTGCAGTCATGAGGACCATCCCCAAACAGCAGGGCATTTCTAGGGTGAGCCATGGAGCTGTGAGCAAGGCAGCAACTCCCTATCTGCAGATAGGAGCTATTATTGTTCCCATTTTATACATAGGAATATGAAACCTCAGAAAGGTTAAATCATGTTTTCCATGATCACATATATAATAATTAAAGACCTGGGATTAAAACCCCAGGTTACCTGATTCCTGGACTCCATTCTTAAGCAGGGCACAGATAGAAGAGGGTTTCACCCCTTTCAGAGAGTAAAATTAAAACTAATAGAGGTGGTATAGTAGAATGGAAAGAATATGGGCTTTGAAGTCAAACTGTATCATTTCAAATTTGAAAACTACCTCTTATTAGCTTGGTGACCTTAGACAAGTTGATTAACTTCTCTGTACCTCAATTTCATCATATGGATATAATAGTAGCAACTGCACCAGTCACACGGTTGTTTTTTTTTTGTTTTTTGTTTTTTTTGAGTTGGAGTCTCACTCTGTCACCCAGACTGGAGTGCAGTGGCCGCTCCCACAGCCTCGACCTGCTGGGCTCCGGTGTTCCTTCCGCCTCAGCCTTCCAAATAGCTGGAATTACAGGCGTGCTACCACGCCCGACTAATTTTTTGATTTATTGTAGAGATGAGGTCTCGCTTGCCCAGGCGGGTCTCGAACCCGCAGGCTCAGGCAATCCACTCACCTCAGCCTCCCAAAGGCGCGGGATTACAGGCTGAGCCACCGAGCCCGGCTCACATGGTTGTTAAAATGAATTTATACAGTGGTTTAGAATTGGCTTTCTAAGCCATGACACAAATGCCTAGTAAATGCTGTCATTTTTTTGTATAGGTTTGTTGAATGTCAATTCAGGAAGTATCTTGGTATCTGATTGTTATTCCAAACCAATAGTTTAAGAAAATAATTAGTCTCCCCACATCTTTAAAATAAAAAAATTAAAAAAGAAAATAATTAGTCTGACCTGGTTTCCTTTTTGGAAACCATTTCATATATATATCGTTTTTTTACATTATATATTGGCTTGCCTCTCTTCTCTATGTCACTTTCTCAATCTTTCACCATGTTCCCTGCTCTAACTTCCCAAATATATTGCTTTCTTTCAAATCCTTCAAGTTCTCCATTTGGAGGGAACCCAAATGGCTATAAAATACAAAGACACATTTCTTAAAATATCTATCTACATATGTGCCATATCCATCTAGGGATAAGAAAATTACTCCATTGTGTTCAGTTCTGCTTTATAGTTTGAGTTTTGTTTTGTTCCCTCTACAGACGGGATCTACAAGACTTGTCTTTCTAAATGGCAAACTTTATGCAATCATCACAAGACCCTACCTCAGCACAGCTTTTTACTCCAGGCTTTGACTAGACAATATACTAGGTTAGATAAAGGCAGATTTTAAAAAATCAACTAAAACCCAGATTTCCTGGCTACTCAGCATCTGGAGATTTCTGGCCCTATCAACATGGCATCCAAGAATAAGCCCATCTGGGAGGTAATCTGTTAACAAGAGGTTCTGGCTGCATTGCTTCTGGACCATTCTCCGTCCCTGCCCTGCCCTGTCTCTATGCTCAGAAATAATAATAGTCACTATTTACTTGAAACTTAACATGTGCCTGACCCTATTCTAAGCACTTTACATATTCACATACTTAACCATTATGATAACTCTAGGAAGTAGTTAATTATTATTACCTTTATTTTATATTTGTAGAAACTAAGATATACCAGGAGTTAGGCTGACTTCTTTCAAGAACAGCTTGGTTGGCCATGTGTGTCATGGGTAGCCAATCTAATGGAAACCAGCATTTCTTTTTTTTTTTTTTTTTGAGTTGGAGTCTCACTCTGTCACCCAGACTGGAGTGCAGTGGCCGCTCCCGGCCACCGCAGCCTCGACCTGCTGGGCTCCAGCGTTCCTTCCGCCTCAGCCTTCCAAGTAGCTGGAACTACAGGCGTGCGCTACCACGCCCGGCTAATTTTTTGATTTATTGTAGAGATGAGGTCTTGCTTGCCCAGGCAGGTCTCGAACCCGCAGGCTCAGGCAATCCACTCACCTCAGCCTCCCAAAGGTGCGGGATTACAGGCTGAGCTACCGAGCCCGGCTCAAAATGCTGTATTTATATATGCTGGTCACACCAAATCTGGGTATTATAACCAGACCTGATTATCTCATTTAATGAAGAATATAGACAAGATGGGAAACATCCAGAGGACAATAACCATGATGGTAAAGTTGTTTGAAGTCATGTTTCACAAAGTTTCTCTATCCTCAGTCCTCTTCTCATTCTAGAGAGTCTCCCTTATTAATCTCATCCTCTGTCATCTATATGCTGACAACTTTTAAAACTTTATGTTCAATACCATCTTTATGTTCAATACCATCTTTCCAGCTGCTTCCTGGACTTTTCCACAGGTACAAACTCAATAGGTACAACATCAAACTAATTACCTTTCTTCTAAAATCTGCCCTTCTCCTGTATGCTTTATTTGGCTGATGGCATGACCTTTCTGCCTATCTAACATTTTGCCACTTGAATCTATCATGTACATTGTGACCAGAGCAACTTTTGTAAGACACAGATTTAATCATGTCACTTGTCATTGGAAACCCATTGATAGCTCCCTGATGCCAACCATATTAATAACCAACTTAAAATATGAGCCCTTCACAATTTTTATCTTTAGTCACCAGCCCACTCTCTCCCCACATTCTACAATCTAACCACACCAATCTAACAGTTATCTTTCAAACATGTTCTGTTGTTCTTTCTTCCATGCCATTTCTCATAGCATTTATAGACCCCCAAATGGAAGATCTAGAATAGAGATTTGTATCTAGCATATATAAAAATTCTTACAACTCAATAGTAAGACAAATAACCCAAATTTTAAAATTGACAAAGGATCTGAATAGACATATCTCCCAAGAAGACACACAAATGGCCAATAAGTACATGAAAAGATGTTCAAGGAGATGCAAATCAAAACCATAAATGACATATCACCTTCATACCCACTAAGATAGGAAAGAAAAAAAAAAACTTAGAAAATAACAACTGTTAGCAAGGATGTGGAGAAACTGGAACTCACAAATTACTGGTAGAAATAGAGCTACTTTGGAAAACAGTCTGACAGATCTCAAAACATTAAACATAGAGTTATCATATGACCCAGCAATTTCACTTTTAGGTGTATACACAAAGGAATTAAAAGCAAGGACTGAAACAGATACTTGTATGCCAGTCACTGTTCACTGCAATATTATTCACAATAGTCAAAGAAGGAAACACAACAGGAGCACAATTCATGAACTTCACATCAAAAGAAAATTCTTTATAAAACAGCTAAAAAGGGCAGTTATTTTTATAGTCTTATAAATATGAAGTGCATCAGTTGCTTAAATTTTTAATTTTGTATTTTCCAAGTGTGCATATTGTATACTTTTTAGGAATATGTTTAGTACACCATGTGTAATTTTTTTCTGAAAGTTTGCTTGCAATCAATTTTCTTTAAAAGAAAGAGCAACTGGCTGGGCTTGGTAGCTCAGCCTGTAATCCCAGCACTTTGGGAGGCAGAGGCAAGTGAACTGCATGAGCCCACAGGTTCAAGACCAGCCCGGGCAACTTGGCGAGACCTCGTCTCCACAATAAACAAAAACTTAGCTGGGTGTGGTAGTATGCACCTGTAGTTCCGGCTACTTGGAAGGCTGAGGCGGAAGAATCACTGGAGCTCAGCAGGTGAATGCTGGGGTGGCCATGAGCATGCCACTGTACTCCAACCTGGGGCAACAAAGTGAGATGCCAACTCAAAAAAAAAAAGGGGGGGGGCAATTACATGCATACTTCAAAAGTATTTTCTTTTAAAAAAAATTATATAGATTTTGTTTGCTATCTTAATTTTGGTTATGTTCTTTGATAGTAGCACATTTTGTATGAGTGTGTCACACAGCTACATTGAATCATGTAGTACCAAATATTAGGTGTGATTTAATAGTGTTAATCAATTTAAACCCATTATACCCATTTTTCCCCCCAAAATACTGCCAGATGCTGATGTAAAATTCATTTGCCTGTTCACTTACAGTACTCAGTTGTAGAAAGCACTGTACCTTTTAATACCTGATGTGTACATCTCACGTAACAGAAACAGCAACAATAATAGTGATCTTAAAGAATATGTAAGCACAGTCTTATTTTATATTGTTGTCCAGCATACTCATAATTTTTTATTCTCCCAGAAATTAGAAGCCAAATTAAGCAACTCAAATTTCCTTTATTTTGCACTCAAAAAGGGGAGTACGTCTACCAATGAATTTTAAAGCTATGGTATACTGAAACAATGGAATATTATTCACCAATAAAAAGAAATTAAGTGCTAATACATGCTACAACATAAACTATGAAAACATCATGCTAAGTGAAAGAGGCTCACAAAGGACCACATATTATACGATTCTATTTATATGAAATGTTAGGAATAGGCAAATATATAAAGACAAAAAGTAGGTTAGTGGTAGCCTAGAGCTGGGGAAAGGGTGGGTGGGTAGAGGAACTAGTGATTGGTGTTTGCTACAGGTTACGGGGTTTTTTGGGGGCGTAATGACAATGTTCTAAAACTAGTTGTGGTGATGGATAAATAACTTTATGCTAAAGCCACCAAAGTACACACACAGTTTAGATGGGTAGATTATATGGCATGTGAATTATATCCCAATAAAGCTATTTTATTAAGAAAAAATTATACCGGAAAAATTATTTTGAAACTTCTAATTTTTCTGTTATATCTTTTTTTTTTTTTTTTTTTTGAGTTGGAGTCTCACTCTGTCGCCCAGACTGGAGTGCAGTGGCCGCTCCCGGCCACCGCAGCCTCGACCTGCTGGGCTCCGACGATCCTCCGCCTCAGCCTTCCAAGTAGCTGGAATTACA
>CAUYQG010197826.1:0-12663 GCA_963574415.1 Tarsius wallacei | reverse complement strand
ATTGAGGCTTTGCTTCTGGAATCTCAATTCTATTCCATTGGTCTATATGCCTGTTCCTGTACCAATACCAAGCTGTTTTGATTATTGTAGCTCTATAGTAGAGTTTGAAGTCTGGCAATGTGATACCACCTGCTTTGTTTTTTTTTGGCTGAGGACTGTTCTGGCTATTTGTGTTTCCATGTGAATTCCCGTGTTGTTTTTTCTAGGTCTGTGAAGAATGTTGCTGGTAATTTGATGGGTATTGCATTGAAACTGTAGATTGCCTTAGGTAGGATGGACATCTTCAGAATGTTGATTCTTCCAATCCATGAGCATGGGATATTTTTCCATTTGTTTGTATCCCCTTTGATTTCTTTGAGCAGTGTTTGTAGTTTTCTTTGTAAAGGTCTTTCACATCTCTGGTTAGGGAGATGCCAAGGTATTTCATTTTTTTGTGTGGCTATTGTGAATGGAATTGTGCTTTTTATTTGGATTTCTGTTTGTTTATTACTGGAGTAAAGAAATGCGATTTTCTATTGCACATTTATTTTATAACCTGAGACTTTGCCAAAGTCCTTTATCAGTGTAAGGAGGTTTTTGACAGATTCTCTTGGGTTTTCTAAACATCTTCTTCAATGGACTGCTTGGAGGGCCAACTAAAATAACATCTGTAAAGCATTTTGCATAATGTTTGACACACACTAGGCATCTCATAGATAAAATCTATTATCATTTTTATTATTATTAAGGACTTTCTTTTCCTTAAGGAGATGCCTCTGTTCTGAAAACAAGTACCCAGAGTTCTCATTTTTTGTGTTTTTCTCATTCTACTTCTTTGTCTCCTGGTCCCTGCCCTGCTCGAGGGCCAGATCCTAAATCTCTTAACCTCCCATAAGCCTGCTCTGCAATCCTTCTTCTGCCCAACCCTTCTGGATATCAAGTCTATTGCCCATCTTCTATGTAAGCCCTCCCACTCCTGCCTTTCATTTGGATCCACCATAAGTTCTGTGGTTTTCTCTTCTTGCCTGTTTTCCTCCCATTTCTTTTGTTCAGTTTATGTAGACATAGCACCCATCCTAGAATAAACTACCCTTCAGACTCTCCTTCTATATACTGTTCCCCTTCTGCAGACATTTCTAGTCTATTCTGAAATCAAAGGAACAACCTTAATGGAAAGAAACTTGCACTTTGGAGGAGCCTGAATATGACACCTGGCACTGTCTCTTGGTAGCTGTTTAGTCTTGAAAAGCACTCTTATCATCTCTAAGATTCAATCTTCTCATCTATAAACTGAGATAACATTTCCTACTGTATATATTTATTCGGGATTCAACCCATATTCATTGACAACATGCTAGGTAATGAGGATACAACAGTGAGTAAGATGTAGGCAGTCTTTCTCTCCACAGAGCTTACAGTCCAGGGTAATTTAGACATTAATCAAATAATGTACATAAACATAAAATAATAAATTTTACTTACAAATAAAGATGAAATATCAACTGTAGCATGTTGATGTAAAAGGATCATTGGGCATAAGATAGAAGGATTTCACATGGTTATGGAAGCAGGGAAGATTGGGCTTGAAGAATATGAGCAAATGGGCCCAAAGAAGTGAGAGAAGAGTATCTTGAACAAATTGAACAGCATATTCAAAGGTCTCATGGTCATAAGAAATATGCTGGTCCAAATGATGTCCATGGAAAAATTAGATAAACATCCCTCTTCATGCATTTTATTGCCTTCTCCCAGAAGATTGTTGAAGTCTAGCGTATGTCTAATGTTAGTTGACAGCCCTTAGTGTTTGTACTGCAAAGCCTGCAAAGCCATATAAGAAAACTCCAATACAAGAAATGAAAGAAGGCCTGTGTGTCTCCACCTGGGAGAGTGAGGGGAAGCATGGTGCTGAGTAACTCAGGAGAGAAAGGTGATGGTTAGGAGAAGGACTATTGTCTTTATTCTACAAGTTTTAAGAAGTCACATGATCAGAGCCACATTTTGCAAAGAGTACTGGCTTCTGTAGGAATAATAGATTGTACTGGAGTCAAAGGGGCTTCAGGTAGATACATTGGAAGGTTATTGTATTACAATCATTCAGAATATGAGGGTGGAGTCAGAATGGCTATTATTTTTTTTAAGTCAAAAAACAACAGAGGTTGGTGAGGATGTGGAGAAAAGGGAATGCTTAATCACTGTTGGTGGGGATGTTAATTAGTATGAAATTTCTATGGAAAACAGTACAGTGATTTCTCAGAGAGCTAAAAATAGAACTACCTCTACTCAAAGGAATAGAAATCATTGTATAAAATAGACATATGCATTTGTATATTTATCTCAGCACTAGTCACAATAGCAAAGTCATAGAATCAACCTAAGTGTCCATCAACAGATGATTAGATAAAGAAAATGTGGTCTGTATATAACATGGCATACTACTTAGCCATAAAAAGAATTAAATTATGTCACTTTCAGCAACATGGATGGAACTGGAAGCCATTATCCTAAATGGAATAACTCAGAAAAAGAAAGTCAAATACTGCATGTTCTCACTTATAAGTGGGAGCTTAACAATGTGTACACAAGGACATAGTGAGTGGAATGACAGACACTAGAGACTCCAAAAGGTGAGAAGATGGAAAGAGGATGAAGGATGATCAATTATCTATTAGGTACTATGCTCATTATTCAGGTTTTGGGTACACTAAAAGCCCAGACTGTGTCACTACACAATATAGCCATGTAACAAAACTACCCCCAAATCTAAAAAAAATCAAATAAAACAGTATGATGATGGGAGCTTAACCTGAGGTGGTAGTAATGTTAGAGAAAGAATTAGACAAATCAAGGCCATATTTACATGGCAAATTGACAGCACTATGGAAAAGTGGGGAGATGAAGGTTTTAAGACTGGCCTCCATAATTTCTAGTGGATGAATGGAAGTTCCATGTACTATGGAGCTGTGAGAAACTTTAAGGGGTCTGAGATTTTACTTTATTTGGAAGTTCGTCTGCCACAGTTGTATGGATTCTGGTAAAAGACATGAAATTCCTGGTTCAAAGACAAAGAACCTGATTACCCATGGCTTAGCAAGTAGTATGAGCTTTAGGTTTGTCTTAATTTCCCTTGTGCCCAAGTCCCACGGGAGTTCATGGAGTGGCCCAGGTGGATGCTGTGTCACAACTGAGGAACCCCAAGCCTAGGAAACTCAAATCTTTTATAATGGGCTATATGAAAACCTGCCCTTTCCCTTGGAAGAATTCAGAATCTTTATTACACTGAACAGCAAACTTCCTACTCTTTGTTCCAAAGGTGGATGCTCACTGTAAAAACATCCTTAACAAGACAGTCCACACAAAAAGCTGTCAGTGCATTTGTTTACAAGATATACAGAAACATTGTTTCACAGCAATGGAAACCCCTGAAGAGGACCATGAGATTTTCTGGCTACCACGGGAGCTTTTACAAGGATCAAACAACACAACGTTAGCGAAATTGCCTGCAAAACTATCTCATAAGTCGACCTTGAACAATTATTGTAATACTGTAAGAAAAGGATTGGCAGTAGTGGGAAACCGCCAGTGGGGTAGGGGCGGGATTGGCAGTGAGAATCTGTCGGGTGAAGGAAGGGCACACCTCATCAACAAGGATACCTGCATAATGAACATTTGTATACCGTACCCCACATCTTTAAAATAAAAAATCTTTTAAAAAAAGAAATAAGCTTTAGTAATCATACCACTACCTTTTCTTGGTGAAGTCATACCACGAGCTTTACTTGAAGGTCAGCAGTCAACAAGAAAAAAGAAAACAGGAAGAGAATTAACCTTTGACAGCAAGAAGACCCACATGCTGAATCACATGCTAAGTCACATGTCTTGTTTAGTTCTCACAATCACATTATGGAGTTAACATTTTCCTCATTTTATGGAAAAGAAAACTGAACTTCAGAGGGTTAATAAAATTTCTCAAGGTCACTCTTTAGGTAAATGGTAAAGCAGACTTTCAAGCCCAGGTCTGTATGTTATTTACCATGATGTTAGACTATATACCATTTTGCTTCTCCCATATACTGTGTTATATTTTACATATACCATTTCATTTGATCTTCACACTACCTCTGTGAGGTTGGTTTATCATCCTCACTTTTTATTAAAAAAAAAAAATATCAACTGAGGCTTAGAGAAGTTGAGTAATTTGCTTGGTTTTATATAGATAACATAGAGTGTAAATACAGAATATACTGATGATTTTGTGTTGTTATATATTAAATTACATTACCTGTAATCTCATATCAAATATTTTATGTATTTATTATTATGTGAAAACAATAAGTGATAAAGTGTTGTGGTTGAGTCTGTTTATGCTTGTTCACTTGCCTTCTTTTTGATTTTCTTAATTAATCATGTACCTTTTAAAAACTCTTCTATTATTTATTTATTATACGAGTAATATGTGTATGTTATGGAAACATATAAAGCACAGGTAAGCATGAATAATCTCATAGTGACTCACTGTCTAGAAATAACTGCTATTTATGTGTTCTGTTGGGGGGAGTGGTTCTGAGGACTATTAGTTATAAGAAGAGGGGTTCTAAACAACCTCCAGAGAGCAGATGCACTGCTTCTCTGAGATGCAGAGATCTGGTGGGCCACTCCCCTCCAACTCTGAGTGATCATAATGCTGGTAAATCAAGAGAAGGGGTCAGGGCTACCTGGCCTCAAGCAATAGGGGCAGAATTGTCATTAATGGGTTCATCCTAGGCTGCCTACTTAACAAGAGCTGTGAGTGAGTTTTAGGTGAGTCTGCTTGAAATAATGTCTTCTCTGATATCTCTTGGAAAATTACCCAACAAGACTTCTCCGGATCTTTTGTTATAATAAAGCATTGCAAATACATCAAATATCATCGATAAGATACTACTAGTTAAACAGACGATAGACTATCCATGCTATGAGATATTGGGTTAGACATTAAAAAAATAAAGCAGATATATTCATACTAACATGAAAATAGCTTCAAGATGTGTTAGTATGTGAAGAAAACACAAATAATGAAACAACACATATTATTGTCCACATTTATGTAAAAACAAAAACGAGAATATACATAGACTCATGACTCTGTGTAGGTAGATGGACAGAAAGAGGCTCACAGCCTCCAGCACTGTTGTACTAGTTGACTCAGTGCAGAAGAAGCACATGGAGAAGGAGACCCAGGGAGGAGGTTGTGGCCTTGACAGTGATCTTTACATTTTGCTTCATAGACTTTTGTACTGTTTGAAATTTTTATAATGAGAATGTGTTTCTATGTCACTTGTGTCATTAAATGTAAAGCTAAAAAGAAAAATTTCTTCATCATCCTTATACTGTCACTTCCGAGTGTTTTCCATGTGCAGGGTTTATGCCAAATGGACACATTTTCATTTTTTACTGCATGATGTAGGTTTAAAACAAGTACTTGCAATTTTCATGTGCCCAAGTACCTTTTAACATTGTCCATGGCCCCACATCTTCAAAATTAAAAATTAAAAAATAAAACAGATGCAAAAAAAAAAAAACATTGCCCGTGGAAGGATTGTCATTTAAAATATGTTTTGTACTGCTTTTGAAACACATTTAATCTTTCTCCATTAATCTGCTTTCCCTAAACCTTTCCCTAATTCTTCTCAAGGATTTCCCACCTGCTGAGCAGCATATACAACAGAGGGACTCTAATCATGTTTGGAATTATTTTTATCAGTTTAATCCATATTTGGCAGTTATTTCCGTTTCAGAGTCTTAGATATTTTAGGCTGTGCTGATCAATTTCTCAGTGTTAAGTGACATTGGCAACAGATAAGGTAATAAATGAATAATTATCTTTTGAAAAATAATAGCAGTTCACATAGGCTAAACCAAGCTTAGATCTATCTATTGAATATGTGTGAGACCTTCCTATTGTGGAAGTTCTCTACAACCCAAAATGATACCCTTCTACCAGATTATACACAGGCTGCATGTTTTTAACGTCCTTTTCATGCAGGTGTGCTCATAGTTTCAATGTTTTTGCTGGTTTATGGGCTACTTTTTGATACGAAACCCAGCTTGAGACTTTAAATAGAGACAGAAGGCCATGTGGCTCAACCTTGAGACCCTGCCTCCCTAGATTTAGCCAGCACTCCCTTTTGTCTTTAAATAACTGGGGGTCAGTTTCTCCTGGGGTGGTCGACCCCCTTGGCTGCAGATGCTGAGTTCTGTCTTCCCACCATGCTTTGAATCCACAGCATGCCCCTAGCTGTTTCTTCATTTTCAGGAAACAGCAGCCATTGGGAACATGGTGGGAAGACAATAAGACTGGTATCAGAGAGCACTTGGCTAGTGCTGTGGGGTGCATTGTTTGATGTTGTTTGTTTGTCTATTGTTCTTTTAGAGGGGTGGGAGCTATGGAATGACACCTGGTAGTTCTGATAGAAAGCTCTGTGTTTTGAGCCATAGGGTTCATTACCAATTTGACCTACTGTGAGATTTAGACACTGTCTTCGTGATATCTCTGTGCTATGAATTTTGACCTTCATAAAATAGAAATTATATCAAATAACCTTTTTTCTAATGATGCTGTAAAACACTAAAAATCCTGTACATAAGAAAATGTAATCCTTAGGTACTTGGGGTATCCAAGGCTTTTGGGTTCAACTGTGACTTCACCCCTTACCAGAGGTATGATTTTGGATGAGTAATTTAAACTCCCAAAGCTCCCACTTCTTCATGGCTAAGAAATGAATTTCCCTCACGAAATCGTCATGAGAATAAAATGAGATAAAAGTAATCAAACCTTGAATCATTCCACTGCTAAACTTATTGTGTGCAATAATAAATGTTCTTATTGTCGAAGACACATGACCTGGGGTTTATTTTTACTTGCAATCAAAGGCATCCTAACCAATGTGCTGTGCTTCCAGCTCCAAGGTTTATACCTCAACCACTACAACCTAGGCTCTCAGGACGCTTCCCTGCAACACTGGCCTTCTTTCTTCACATCCTGACAGCAAACATCTGGTAAAATCTCCAACTTTTCTTTCTGATTCTTAGATATCAGGCCGCTGGATTCTTATCCTGTATTCTCTTTAATTGCTTCAGCGAGACAAACCCTTGGCTCTTTTCTCTCAAAGATTCTGCTTGGAATCCAAATCCTGGAGCTTATTAAGTATCTGTCGTGTGTTTGTGTCTCTGATTTGACATTAAGTCTCACATCTCTGTCGCCTGGTTTCCTTCAAAGCCTCTGCTGTGACCTTCCTAGTGAGCGTCTCCTTTCTTCTAGAGTACCTTTCTCTGCAAGTGGAACAACACCTCTTGCTGCCACACCTTACAATTTTTCCATAACTCCACATGAGGAAGACACTGCTAGGGAAAAATTAAACAAATGATTACATTTCCTTTCCTGCTTCTTTTGTCTATATTCCTTTTCTCTTTAGGGAAAACCAGAGACATTTTATTTTTCCCAGTCATGTGTGAATGCAGTAACACTGATATTTACATGAAACACTTAGACTTTAGTTTTCTCAGATTCCCAAGCCATTTCATCACATTTCTTCCAAGCTCCCACTCCTTTCTCATTGATTCCTCATTCAACTGGATATTGTGTGAAACAGTCTATCTGATCCTGAAGTGTGTGCTTTAAACCACTACATTTGGCTAGGCTAGGATCAAGTTTCCTAACTATTGCATCGATTAATAGATTTCTGTTGCCTAACACATCACACAGATGATTTTTAAAATAAATTCACTATAATTAAATAAAAAGTAAAATTCAGTTGTTCGATCATATTAGCCACTTTTCAAGCAATCAAGAGTCACGTGGCCCCCACAGTGTTCAGAACAGATTATAGAACAGTTCCATCAGTGCAGAAAGTTCTCCTGGACAGCACTGTTCTGGATCATGAAATGTCAAATTTCAAAACCTGAGTGTCAAAATTCCAACTGTGAAAGGGTGATGGGTTTAAATACAGAGATAACTTATGGAGCCTCAAGTTCACATCTTTGCCCCATGACCTTGCTAACCATATGACCTTGAGTAAATAACTTGCTCCCTTGCACTTTAGTGAGCTCGGATCTGTAAAATGGTGATAAGGTGTATTACCTACTGCCCTGAGCTGTTGTACATAAAGGCGCCTTTAACTACAAAATTAACGTTGAATTTTGTTGGGGACTGCAGATGGGGCATGTAGTAGAAGTCACACTCTGTGTGTCTATTGCCTACTCTTCATATGGAGGAAACTATTGCAAGCCGGCTGTCAAGATGGATGAGGGGAGAGGTGTGGTAGTGGCCACAACTCCACCAGTCGCTGGGACTGGCCCCATGCTGTTTTTGACAGGTGTATCCGATTGTCAGTCTCTTCTTCTGACTGAGCACCACCCAGAAACATACTTGATTGTTTGAATGTGTTTCAACCATTTCATCTGGGACTATAGCCTTGAATTCTTACTCAAGGTCTCACCAGTGAGGATCTGAGCAGCACAGAAGGGATCCTGATTCTACCCGGTGGTTGACAGTGACATTTGCAGGCCAAATGCTGAGACTCCATTCTTCATTTTGAAGCAAATGCAAAGGTTCACCACCCACCCTGGGAGAATGCCCTCATTTTATTTTACTGTGTTTTTGTTTGTTTGTTTGGGTTTTTTTAGTCAAGTTTTCACTCTCTTGCCCAGGCAAGAAGTCAGTGGCATGATCATAGCCCACTATAGTCTTGGGCTCAGGTGATCCTCCCACCTCAGCCTCCCATGTAGTTGGGTCTACAGACATGTGCCACCATGCCTTACAAGTGTTTTTTATTTTTTGTAGAGACAAGGTCTTGCTATGTTGCCCAAGCTGGTCTTGAACTCCTGGATTAATGTAACACTCCTACCTCGGCCTCCCAAAGTGCTGGGATTATAGCCATCAGCCGCAGTGCCCAGCCAGATATTGCCTTCATACAGAGCATCACTGAGCTGGCTCTTAAAGAATCTCACCACAAACAAGTATGCCAGCCATTTGCAAAGTCCCACAATTTATGCCATTTTCCCATAGAGGAGGACATTAGAAACTCAGCCCCATTTCATTATCCATTTGAATAACTTTTTCAATTTTGAGCTTGCTGCCTAACCACGAGAGCTGAATTATGACTAGTTTCACCCCCTCTCTCGCTCTCTCTCCCTCCCTGATTACTGGGAGCACTAAATAGGTAAATACGAATTGCCACAGAATAATTGTAGGTGCTGTGAGCTAGAAGCCAAACCTGACCTATCCACAGCCTCTGAGACTTGTCTGTCTGGGTCTTTTTTTTTTGGCCCATCATTATAGGGGATTCAATTATCTCCATGAGCACAGTGGAAGTTTGCATACACCAGCCCTGGGGCATTATTCATCACAATGCATTTTGAGAGTGAAAGAAAAAGAAGGAGATGTTTCTGGTTTTCCCTAAAGCTATATTTTTTCATTTGGAGACTTGGTCAAATTTTAGCATTTTTAACCCTTCCCTAAGTTCCCTTCTCAAGCATAAGCTATTCTCAGAATGCCCTCATGCAAAAGCTAGAAAGTGCCAGAGTATGAAACTAGGCTCATGGGTGTGTGCTGGGGAGGGTTGCCATTCAAAGAAGCCAAGCAGGCAGAAACAAATTTAACCCTGGGAACATGTCCTTTTCCATGTGGACCTTTGGGACTTTTGGATGATCTTAGGGGAGATTTCCACCCAAGAAGAGACAACCAGACCTGAAGGAGTCTGTTTTCTCTGGTGCCCACAGCATCTCCTAATAATGACAGCTGCCACTACATGCTACCTCCAGGCCAGGCACTATTCTGACTGCTCTAAAATTATTAACCCATTTAGAATTCACAGAACTCCTTTGAGGAAGATGGTGTAATTATTCTCAATTTACAGAGACAAACCTAGAGAAGTTTTTAAAACTTAGTCCAGTTCACAGAGTCAGCTAATAGTAGAGATAGAACTCAGAATCCAGCCAGCCTTGCTCCAGGGTCTTTGCCTTTAGCTGCTCTCTGGAGACACCCATGTTGCTTCCTTTGTCCTTTGTTTTTGGTGGCCTGACCAAGCCCTAACCCACAGCTACTGAGTTCCTAGCAAAGGAGGCATATGCAATAGGGACAATTTCAGGTTCCACCCTAAATATTATATTTGTGAATAGAGCAAAAGAATAAATGGAGGTCCATACTACTGATGAAAAGATGCCAAACTCTAAAATACTTTAAGATGATTTATTCCGAACCAAACTTGCTAACCTAGACCCATGGCATATATCCCCAGGAGGTTCTGAGAACATGTGCCCACCGTGGTTGAATGGTGGCTTGGTTATGTACAATTTTAGGGAGACAGAAGTTACAAAAAACAGAAATCAACATGTGCAAGGTTTTCATTGGTTTGGCCCGGGAAGGTAGGACATTTCCAAGAGGAGGCTTGTGAGTTTTAGGCAGATTTAAGGATTTCTTGACTGGCAATTTGCAACTCCTACCTAAAGTATTTTGGAAATTAGAGGAGATGTTTTGTTGAGTTAAGGAGGTAAGGGGAAAATGCCAAGTTTGTTAAAATGTAGATGAAGTCCTATATGTGACAAATTTCAAAAAGGATCGCGTCTTATAAAGTTCCCAGAGTCTGCGAGTTCCCAAGAGACTATTTTGAGGACCATAGACTACTTTGATTTCCTTTTTTATCTGTTATGTGATGTTATGCCTGAATTAGTTTGGAAAACAAACTTTAGTACATAAAGTATAGGGTACTAGAACCCCAGGCATGACTTCCCAAGCCTCTTAGTTAGGAATTTGGATATGAGAGAAAAAAGGTAAGGTATGTTCCTCAGCATACTGTATGTCTAGTTATTTAAAAGTTACAAATGCTGACTGCAAACTGTTAATAAGTTATAGCTTCCTACTTTGAAAACTATTACCTTTATAACAACCTGGAAGACTAGGTGTGAAGTTAGAATTCTCACATTCCCAGGAGTTCTGCTCTAAAATTGGGTAGCACAGGGAGAGTTGATCTCTGGGCCTAGGCCAGCCTCCACCTTTTTTCCCAACACTGGTCCTGCCCATCTGCCCACACCATAAGGGGCCACACTTACACCCCCGCCAACACTTCCATGGTTCATTGTACTCTCCACAAACAGCTTCTCCATGGGTGGCCATCCCTCAGGACTTTGGGCATGTGCCCTGGCAGTGTGGTCTGCCCCGATGTCCACAGACCTAGGAGACCTAAAGGATCCCGTTTGGACAGGGAATTCCAATGTCCCCAATACCCAGAGCATAGTTTCCCAGAGGGAACACAGGCTCAAAGTGGGCATGCCACCTTGGATCCTAGATTCCGTGGAGAGGGCCCAGAAGAGGATCAGAACAGGGCCCAGAACAATATGAGGCCAAGCAAAGAATTTGAACATACATTTCTCCAAAGAAGATATACCAATGGCTAATAAGCACATGAAAAGATGTTCAGCATCATTTAGCAATCAGGAAAATGCAAATCAAAATGATAATGAGACACCACTTCACACTCACTAGGATGTTTATAGCCTAAAAGATAGTCAACAAGTGTTGACAAGGATGTGGAGAAATATGGAACCCTCATACATTGCTGCTGGAAATATAAAATGGTGCAGTTGTTGTGTAAAACAGCTTGATTGTTCCTCAAGTTGTTAAAAATGAAGTTACCACCTGATCCAGCCATCCACTCCTAGGCATGTTCCCAAGAGAAATGAAAACATATGTTCATGCAAAAATTTATATACAAATGTTCATAGCAGTGTATCAATCATAGTGAAAAAGTAGAAAAACTCCAAATGAATGGTTAAATAAAATGTGGTATATCCATACAATAATTTGTATTTTGATACTACATATGACTATTGATGATATTTATGGTTGGTAGTATGAATCATATATTATCTTCCAATAAAAATGAATGAGACACTAATATAGATACAACATAGATGAACCTTGAAAACATTAAGTGAGGGGTCGTTGTCTCAGCTTTGTCCTGTTCATTGGGACCCATGTGTGTCATGTATCTTCGCTTCAGTCTCTGTCCCCTTGTGACCTACAGTTTTGGGGAGTCAGTATGGTGGATGCTAGGACACCTGGAATGTGGTAGATGGAGTCCTTGACATTCAAGGATGTGGCCATAGAATTCTCTCCAGAGGAGTGGGAATGCCTGGACCCCACTCAGTGGATATTGTACCAGACCGCAATGTTAAAGAACCACAGAAACTTGGTTTTTCTAGATGGCGACGACACAGGCGGAACTGGGAGATTCTCCGAATGTACCAAACCTACATTCTGTTGCACAGAAAGATTGCAAGATGGTGGGAAATAGGTTCCACTGGGCTCATAACACTGACAGGTGGATGCAGCCAGAGGACTCTCATAAAGAAGAACAGGAGATTGCACAAGCGAAGCAAAAGAACCCCACCCTCCCTGAAAAACAGAATTAAAGAAGGGGAAGGAAAGGAGGAAAGAGAGAGAAATCTACACAAATGAAGAAAAACCAAAAGAAGAACATGGGTCTCTCCCAGACCCCTGGGAAGGCAGACACTGAGAAAACTGACTTCGGAATGCAAACAATGAAGAACCCCCAAAATGACTGGTTTCAAACTACAAATCTAGATATCAAGACAATAATGGAGAGATTAAAAAGAATTGAGGAGAGACAAGAAAAAACTAGGAAGGAG
>CAUYQG010197820.1:0-12863 GCA_963574415.1 Tarsius wallacei | reverse complement strand
ATCTCTACAATAAATCAAAAAATTAGGCGGGCGTGGTAGCGCACGCCTGTAGTTCCAGCTACTTGGAAGGCTGAGGCGGAAGGATCGCCAGAGCCCAACGGGTTGAGGCTGCGGTGGCTGGGAGCGGCCACTGCACTCCAGTCTGGGTGACAGAGTGAGACTCCAGCTCAAAAAAACAAACAAACAAACAAACAAAAAACCAAAAAAACATTATTCCAGGTTTTGGTGGGGTTTTTTTTTTGGTCAAGCTAAATTAACAGTACTAGAAATGGCAAATATTGGGCATTAGCATCATAAATTAAAAGTGTCTTTCAAAATTTTCTCCTTCTTTTAAAAAATCTAGAGGCAAAATTAACTGTCAATTTTCAAATATATATATAGAGTTCAGAAACTCAGAAATATTCTTCCATGTTCTTTGATTATCCTTAAATATTTATTTCATTGATTCACTGATTAATTCAAAGTCTCTCTGATTCACTCGTCCATTTATTATTCATTTTTCTTCCGTCATTTCCACATTGTTATCTCTATGTCAGACCTTTCCCCTGAGTTCTAGGTCTAATACTAAGTTGCCTACTCAATAGCTTCAAATAAATCTTTACAGATATATCAGATTCAACATGTTTCAGAGTAAACTTTAAACTCATAATTTTTATCCATAGTCCCCCCACCTCCACACACAAAAAAATCCTGCCCCACTTCTACGGTTTCCTGAGTGAACAGAGCCCTATTATTCAACTGCATAAGTCAGAGACCTGTATGATGGGTTTTAATACCAACTTCTTTGAAAACTTCCTTCTCTGTATCTATTCTTTCTTTAGTTTGGTCTCCATACTGTGGCCAGAGTTATCTGCATGCAACAAGAATCAGATCTTGCCTACTTCAAACCCTACAATGGCTTCCCAATGCGCTCAGGGTGTGATCAACCACCTAAACCTGGCCTATCCTCAGAGGGTTTGGTCCTTGCCCGCCTCCCTGGTAGCATCTCAAGCCATTATTTAACCCAGTTATACTTTGACTTCCTTTCATTGCCTTGAAAGATCATTTTCTTTCCCACCTCTATGCCTTTCTCTCTCCCTTAGTTACTTCCTGACATTCAGTTCAAATGCCACTTCAGGGATGCTTTCCACAGCCTCATGGTAGAGTCAGTTCCGCTTTTAAATGCTCTCACTTTGATTATTAGACTTTAAGCACCAGGGGTTGGAGACTTAACCTTATTTGCTCAGTATTTTATCCCCAGCATCTACCATGTGCCTGACACATAATATTTAATGTCACTACTTGAACTAACATTTATGAAGCACCCGCCATGTGGCTGCATTTCAATACCCAGGTCCTTACAAGGTACAAAGTAAGTATATAAAGTATTCTTTAATAATTAAATGAGGGAATAAGGAAGGGAATGAAACCTCTAAAAGTTCTGCTAAATATGACAAAATGTTACTTTGAAAGTCCTTTGGGAATTAAGTTTATATTTTAATAAAGATGATATTAAAGAAATTCAATAAATGATACCATTACTTGTTGGTGGCTCTTACAACTTAGACTGATGAAAGCTACTTTTTTTCTTCCTACTGTAAAAGTCCTTCAGGAATCCTATCCTTATTCCTTATTAATTCTCTTCCCCTAATACCTGGAGTCATAGTTCACATAGCCTTGAACTTGTAGGTTAAAGAGATCCTCTTGCCTCAGCCTCCCAAGTAGCTGGAACTATAGGTGTGTGCCACCAAGCTCAGCTAATTTTTAAAAATTTGTTTGTAGGAGTGGGTTGCCTGAACTGATCTCAAACTCTTGGCCTCAAGGCATCCTCCTATCTCAGCCTCCTGATTCATGGAGATTTCAAGTGTGAATTACTCTGCCCAGCTCAATACATTTGTGTTGATTGATTTAATCTGTGGGAAATAGAGAAACTTTCAAAATTATGAATAAAATCAGAAATTTCCTCTGGTACGATCATGTGATACCAAAAAAGGAAAACTATAGAAATCTCAATAATCTGTTTCTACTGAGAAACGTACTAGAGAATACATTTGATATAAAAATTACAATTTTCTTTCCTTTACATAATACATATTTAGGAAAAACTAAATCTTAATTTATAATATGAAACAACATGATTTTACAAAGGGCAAATTCTTAAGTTACATGCCAAACATGTTCTCATTTGGTTATAAAGAGGTTTATAGATTATTTGCGTATCATGCCATAAGGTTATGTCCTGCTGCGATTTTTAAAGCTCCTAAGTAGCAGATACAATTGTTTTAATTATATTCCTTCATTAATTTAGGTAAGTAAATAGAAGCCTAATTTCAAAGAGGCAAATGGGAATTTTAAAAATAAAGGGAGGCATACTACTCACTGGGAATGAAAGTGACTGGTTACATGCTCTCTTGTCTTAAATAGTAAGGAACTTTAAGTACCCTAGGACTGTCCTAGCCATAGCATTCACATTCCCACATAATTTACATAATGAATGGGCAGAGGGCAGATAAAGGAGAAAGGGGTCAAATGAAATATGTTCCTCCTGAGCACTCTAATACATAATAATACATCTGTTGTTTACTGTCAATTATTTCAAAGTATTAAAAATGAATACTTTATGGTATGTTATAAACCACTGTTGCCTTCTTAAGCCCTGACCACTGTCTGAGATAGGACAGAGTCAACGTAACAAATAACTACTGCTAGATGAAAAATGGATTGAAATAGGATAGTACTCACCTTCTCTGACCCTTGGAGAATGACAATATTCTGAAAAGAACACTGATGCTGTCATACGATAACTCTGGAATGATCACATTCAAACAATCCCCTGAAAGTGCCCTAAGTATTCCAAAGCCTTCATACTAACTCATGACAGAAAAATAACTCTGTGTTGTGTGTGTAATGCATACAGGTTTGTTTCAAATATAGTTATTTCATTTTCCATTTGTGCATTATAAATAAATGAATCAGTGGAAAATAAAAATGGAGACTTAACATTTATAGATGAAATAATTTAATATTGTTCTAGAAAATCCCTAGTCATCTAATAGCAATCAGTCAAAACTTTAGACCTATTTTACTTATTAATTTATCTATTCACTTATTATTATATCAGATGTCTACTAAACTCCTACTATATGAAAAGTACCCACTGAAAATGTTCTCAGAACATTTGTACTGCTTCCTCCTCCATAAAAAGTAAATCACTTAATAATTATTCACTTAATAATAATAATTCACTTGTTAAAAAGCTATTTGCTTACAAAATAATTAACTTGTTCACTTATAAATAATAATTAACTAATAAATATTAACTAACTGTGCTCATCTACAAGTCATAAAACCAACCATCCGATGGGGAAAATATAACATTCTATAATTTATGCATATATTTAATTTTACTTAGCTCTCTAAAACAATGTGTCTATGAACAAGGATACTATTTGCAAAGTAAACTCTGTAAAGATCTATAACTTATTTGGGAAACATATGTCCAATTTAAATGTAAAACATTGCAAATGAGACCTGCAGTGCTGTTCATTTCAAGGTCTTTCTTAAAACTACATACTCTTTTGTGACTCAATATGCGAAATGAAGAAAACCTCATAGAAATATGAGGATTAAATGAGATGATGAATGTATTTGGCAAACAAGCACTCAATATATCTGTGATAACCATCTTTTGGAGCCAGCTTAGTACTTGTCCCATCCTCTAAGAACTACGTCCTTGCACACAGAGATTGGTTCCTCCAGCACTAGGCAACAGTGACCCTGTACACTCTTCCCAGCCAAACTATGTTATTGATTAAAGCAGGAGTAGACACTGATATAAGCTAGGTCAATCAATTCTTTCTGCTAAGAATTTGAAATTTGAACTCAAAGACTAGCTAATTAGCCATAGATGCTGTGCCTGGAAGATTATACTAACTTACATGTCATTTGAGAGCCCTTTGCAAATGGGGCAGAGGATCGTAGTATATAGAACTAAAGGGAAAAAAATAATGAAAGTCCAAATGAACAAAGAAGAAAAAAAAAGAAAGAAATGCCGTCTTGTTTCCTGATTCCTTCCCAGTTTCTAGGTTCAAGGACTCCTAAGACTGGCTGAGCTTCCTGTCCTTGAGATCTGTGAGATAATCCTGATTTCTTATAATAAATCTCCTATTGCCTAAGTCAGTTTAATCAGTTTCTTTTCCCTGTAATCAAATATGCCCTAAAAGAAAAATGGCAACTCCAATCATTTGTAATTGTTTAATGTTAAAGATCACTTTTTTGACACTCCGAATCCAAAAGATACTTAACAATTGACTGAAAAAAAGTCAAATAATAAAGAGCATGAAGCATCAGTCATTTTCTCTTTCATCATTTCTAGGTATCATAAGACATGGCTAGCTCTAACCAATTCATGAAATAGCTTTAATGTACTCCTAATCCCTTCCTTCCCTCCCTTCTCCTCTCACTCTCAAGGACTTTCAGTCTATTCTCTAGACTGCCCCGGATTCCTGAACAGTTTCTTATATATGCTGCATCTTTCCTACCAGTAAACATAAATCAAAAGTTATCTGTCTTCTGACCCCTTACCCCAAATCTCTCATTTTTGTTTTCTAAGACAGCAGCTAAATCCTCTGGCACATTAACCCATGCCAACATGTAAATCGATTCTAATGTAAGAGAAGGCCTCCTTTTCATTCCTGGAAACAAACATGTGACTCTAAGGAAAAATTCCTTAACTATAATGAGCGAAACTAATGGTGGAAATTTTGACAGTGAATAAAGTAGCAGGATAAATTATTTTCATAAAGATGTGCTTATGATCTTCTGTATGATAATCAATCATATTGCATATACAAACACCAAATTGTACTAGAAAAAAAGGTTGAAAAAGGACCATATATTTTTGTTTTTTTGTTTTTTTGAGTCGGAGTCTCACTATGTCGCCCAGACTGGAGTGCAGTGGCCACTCCCGGCCACCGCGGCGTCGACCTGCTGGACTCCGGCGATCCTTCTGCCTCAGCCTTCTGAGTAGCTGGAACTACAGGCGCGCACTACCACGCCCGGCTGATATTTTTGACATATTTAAAAATATTGAGCATTCCTCCCTGTACTGTAGCAAAATCAGTTTCAAAGCTAAAAATATAGCTTAATATATTCAAAAATTGTAATCAAATGTTAGAATAAGAAAATCAGTCATAAATGCTCAGTCAACTAACTGAGATTATTGCATTGAGATTATGCTAATCCTGTGTTTTTAATTAACAGGTAAAGCAGAAGGGGGTATCTAAACAATAGAATATAAAAAAATGAAAAAAAATAATTTTCAAGCTCTAATTAAATGGAGAAGCAATAACAAAATAGTACTGCATTTCAGCAACTGTTCATTAGAAAACAACAAAAACACCTTGGTATGTCTTTCTAAAATTACAGTTCACAGGCTTCAGCACCCTCTTCTGCTTGTACTCAAGATCATAAAGAGTCCAGATGTTGACTATAAGATGAGCCATCACACCAAGTACCATCGGGCCTTTTACTCTAAGTCTCCTACTTGGTCAGAAGATGCCTTTGTTGTACAAGGCAGTAGAATATTTGCAGTGCAGGCTCTAGAACCAGAGATGTGCTGGGATTTATATCGTGAATTGAGTACAAGCAGAAGAGGGTGCTGAAGCTTGTGAACTGTAATTTTAGAAAGACATACCAAGGAGTTTTTGTTGTTTTCTAACGAACAGTTGCTGTTCGTTAGAAAACAGTAAGTCTCCTACTTGATCAGAAGATGGCTTTGTTGTGCAAGGCAATAGAATAGATGCAGTATAGGTTCTAGAACCAGGGGTGTGCTGGGATTCACATCGTGGATCTGACAATTGCTTTTAATATGATCTTGGGCACGATACTCCAACTCCCTAACTGTGTGTTTCCTCATATACAAAATGGACTTAGCAATAGAAAATGATGTTGTTATGAGGGTTCATTCCTTCAGCTTTATATGCAGACACTGTTCCAGGCTTCTGGAATCCAACAGTGAACAATACAAGTAAAAATCACAGCCTTTGCTTACATTCTTGGATATTGCATCTAAAGCACTTGCTACAGTGTCTAGTACTCAGCAAATCCTCACTAAATGTCAGCTGTTAGGATTACTAATACTTGAATGAGATAGAGTAAAACACTGGCAATGGAATGGCAGGGAATGAGTCAGAAGGGAGTCAGCACACCTATGACCTATGACCCTGCCACTATCTAGATGACCTTTGTTTAATATCTCTGGGCTTCAGTTACTTAAAGTGGGTAAGGTGCCTTCAGTTGAGTATATGATAGATTATGAGACACAGAACTGACAAAAGGTTCAAAGACATCAAAGAAAATATTTTCTTTTATTTATTTTTTTATTTTTATTTTTTTTGGTCTTTGTTTTACTATTTAAGTGATATGAAGAAGCACTAAAGACAAAATAATTTTTTAGTGCATTTCAAGTTTAGGAAGAGCTCAGATGCTAGGTAATCAGTTGCAGTAAAAAAAAACCACAGAAGAAAATCCTCAAAGTTCATCAGGAAAAATGTAAATAATCAGTATCATATCAAATATTTTACTTAATAAAATATAAATTTCCAAAAAAAAGATAGAAGCAGCACTTTATATCTATCTATAAAAGTCTACACATGTGAAGTCTTGTCAGAAATCACTGGACAAGGCAATCTCTTTCTAGAATACATAAATGAAATGTAGTATTATTCCCTTCTGGGCAATTTAGCTTTCCTAAATTAGTTTTCCCAATGAAATTTAAAAATAAAATTGGTCCCATACCTATACATTTTCATGAGATTACACATTTTGGGGAGTTCTATAAATTTTGTTCAAATCATTTCTTTTCTAGTTAAAAAAATCATAGCATTTCAACTTTCTTAAGATAATATTAATGTATATTCCCACAGTTTACCCAAATTAAATAGTATACATGGTTCTTGGTGAGAATGATCCTGTGTATCTGGCTCAGTTCCATTTCTTTGGATTTCCCATTCTGATAATATTCAACTCTTTGAAGTCTCACGATTAACTCATGCTCTCTCATGCAAAGCATTGCAACTTTGCTTTCAACTTTCCCTCATACTGGACTCCTCTTTCTCCGTATATTCATTGACACACCAATCCATCAATTCTCACTCAGACAGTATGCTCTATAAAGGATTCTTTGATTATTTCCATCATCGTCCCCATACTGACAGGTCATATTAGACTCTCTTGATATTACTCCCAAAGGATTTTTGTACATATTATCACAAAATTGATTATCTCTTTGCATGATGATGAGTATTATTGCAACATCCATCAGAAGGCAGGGACTATGATTTTCATTTTGTTATCTCTGTGGCATAGAGTAGGCAACTGTCCACATCTGTGTAGCACCATAGATATCTTGTACTCAATGGATAAACAAAACTCTTACTGAATAGTAAAATAAATGTCTCCATCAACCTCAAGTGAAGTAACACAGGAATGGAAAACCAAATACAGCATACACACTCTAACTTATAAGTGAGAGCTAAAACAAGGGTCTGCAAAAGCATATAGAACGGTTTAATGGACATTGGAGATTCAGAAAGAGGAGGGTGGAAAGGGTGGGGAAGGATGAAAAATCACCTATTAGGTACAATGAGCACTAGTGGGTACACTTAAAGTCTAGATTCCTTCACCATTAAACAATGCATCCATGTAACCAAAAACCATTTGTGGCCTCTAAAGCTACTGAAATAAAATAAATATGGTCTGGTATACTTCAATTTGTAAAGTTGATAACCTACTTCATGATTTAAAAAATCATTATGGTAGAGCAACTAAACGTGAACAGAATCAGTATAAAGTTGAAAATTCAGAAAATAAACAATATCTACCTAACCTTTCCACAAAACACCTTTTCTGTTATTGACAATAACATAAAATAGCATGAAATTAAGAAATGTTCTCCAAACTTCCCATAGGTTATGATCTTTCACACAATTATATGGTAATAAGAAGTTTATCCTCTTTTTACCTTCCATAGATATCTAACAAAGAGCAACAGCACAAGCACAACTTTTAGAAATACACTCAAATAAAAGTAAATCTTGTAGTAGGATTCATCAGGAAAAAAACCATAAATGCCATTACCATTTACATTTAGTATCATGCCTACCTTCAATCCATTTAACTGAATGCACACACATCACAAAGTTTATCAATGTATTTCAAATAGTTATACGAATATAAAGTATATGTAAAAGAGAAATATTCTATTGGCCGATGGAATAATTATATTGATTAAAACTAACCAAAAATCAAACTGTCCAGCAATTCTCGAGCTATAAACAGAAACAGTTTCAATTTGAAACTTAGGCAAGAGAACTCTCCTGGAAGTTAAATGGAAAATACAACAAGAACATTTTCCAAAGGCAGATCATTTCTTAATGCAATTACTTGTTTCCATTTTATGGCTGTCATACTTGCTTTCCTGTAATGAAACACTATTTTGCTCTTCTCACAGTGGTCAAAACAATAAAACAAAGCTAAAGAAATAAAATGCAAATCTTAAAACTTAAAGACACTATTCTGGGGAGAGACAATTAGAAATATTTTCAAGCACTTGCTGAGTTCCAGTGACCTCTAATTAGTGAACAGGATAAAATTTATAAGTTCATATAAAATTTAAAGCATATTTAAAATTTTTGTTTTGATTTGTTGGCTATAGACTTTGTAATTCATCAATGTGCATTTATTTTAGTGATATTTTGAGATGTCAAAAATAGGACTTAGTGCATTTGCTTATTACCTGAAAACATAAAGGAAACTTTCATTCATGTTTTACATTATTTTAATTTTTCAAACACCTCAGTAGAATTTTTCCCAATGAGGGAAAAAATCTTTTTTACTAAGGTAGATACTACATTTTTTCCATTGATATTTCTTAGGAGGAAAAAATACATAATGTGTCTTAAATGAATTTTTAAACTATAAATCAAGTAACATTCTATTGTAATTACTACTACTTCCACAGAAATAGTTCTATAGGTTGGCACACAGAGACTGGATTCTACAGCACAAATTACTACTATTAAAAATTCAACACAAAGAATGATTTATTTTATCAATAGGATACCATGTATTTGTGAAATAATAAAATGAAAAGAAAAAAATGAATTCACCCAAAAAAGCATTTATGTAAGTTTGAAAAGAAATTAAAAAAGAAAAACCAACGCTGGCTGGAGATACCACAAAATGCATTTAGCCCTCAATAGTAAGAAGGGAAATAAAACAGCAGTTTAGAAGAATTTAATGGAAGTGATTTAAAAAATATTATATGGCTGCTATATTATAGCTAGTAAGGGAAAATCATAACAAATATTTTAAAAAGTGAGAAGAGTATTTATAAGAATAAAGACAAAAAGAAGATATTCTGTGCTAAAGATGACGAATTTGGGGCTTGTGAGTTAATGCTTGTCAGTATTCTGGCAGATGTGACTAATTGATCACTGGACTCTCTGTGGCTGATCCTGGAATCCCTCTCAACACATACCACAGATCACTAAAAGTTGGCACTAATGTTAAAACCTATTTGTCAAACCTGCGCTCAGTGACATTGTTCAAGATGTTCAGCTGGGAAACCTTCCCAGCAGGTAAATGGTACAGGACTATGCACAACCTGTTAGGGTATATGGTCAAGCAAGGGTTGGCTTTCAAAAATTTGTGAATGCATGAAATTCTTAAAACGCAAAATGGGAAAACAACATCACAACAAATAATATTATGATTTAGACAGAGGAATGAATTTTAAAAAGCTAACTGCCATTTATAATCTAGAATGGTTTGAATGTTGATGATGTAGGCACTTAAACACAGTCATTCATTTTCGAGGGAGGCAATCACTACAAAGGTAGCAAGAAATTGAAACAATGATTTCTTTAACTGCAATGCACCAGAAATTAAAAAAATATTAGAGGTAACTGACAAATTAATAAAAATTTTAATAATGTGTATTTATTTTGTTTTGAAGTCACAGATGGTCTAATGGCTTAAAAAAACTAAGACAAAATGAGAATACAGTAGAGAATATGATGGAGAATTTGATACTCAAAGCACCTAAGTACCTCAGCAATCAAAATGGCAGATTTTCTCTCAATAAAAGGCAAAACCTTGTATGGCTAATTTTAACACAGTGTTCACTCTAATGAAATTAATGATAGTGCAATTTTTATCCAAAATCAAATGCTTTTTAAGTCTTTAAACAATTCTTATAAAGTGATTTAATCTATAATCACAGAAAGTAAAGCACAAATACAATGAAAATGGCTTAGTTGTTGTTACCAGAAAAAAAGTATTTCTACCGAAATGTTTTTAAAAACATGTACAAATATTGAACCATATTTCAAAAGCATAAGTTATGATTTTAGTTCCAGAAAACAATAAATAATAAGCAAGCACGGGGGGGGGGAATTAAGTAAAAAATATCCACTGAGATCAAATAAATGTATGGTTAAGGTAAAGGTAATTTGTTTTTCCAGTAATTATACATTATACAACCTCACTAGATTGTTAAGCCAAAGGCTGCATAATGAGACACCTCAGAAAAAAGTATACTTCAGTAACGAAACAAGCTTAAAGTTTACAGGAACTCAATCTGACAATGAAACCTGCTCTACATCAAACAGCACGATGTACTATTTCTGGCAAATAAAAACTGCCCCAGTTCTCCACTTCATTTCGCTGCCTTTTTTTTTTTTTTCATTTTGCTTCTATACATTTAGCCATATTTAGAATCCAGCATGAATTCTGTAATAGCTCTTGAGCTGTACTGGCATATAGCAGTAAAGAACACTTTCATCTACGAGCAACTAAAACCATAATCTATAAATCATTAAGACTAGGTCACTACATGTAATCAGAGAAAGTTTTCTAAAAATCTCCTTTTAAGTAACTATTATGTGAAAATTTTTCATCCTTGGCCAAATTAATCATCATTAATTGCTTCTACTATTATGCTTTCCCATGACTTTATACATAATTTCTCTGGAAAATGAGAATAAGCAACACATAAAGCAATCTTATTTGATTATAAGGCTGTAGTTTCTTCTATTATTAATGTATAGTACATTCCAAGTCACTGTTACTCATGATTACAATAAAACAAATTCTAATGAGAAGGCATGTCATTGTCTAATTAGATACCTACCTCAAGTTAGAGAGCAAAACAAATATTTGTTTATAAAACTATATAAACAAATAGCAAAGAAAATTTTCACACAAAATATAAAAACCAACAAAAAATGTTTTGTGAAAGAAATTTACTGCTGTATTGTAGAAAATATATCAGTTTTTTAGCATTCTGTTACTAAAACTGAAAAATGCTTTAAAAATGGTCTCCTTACCTGTGTATGCAGTTTTTACTCTCGAGATACAACATTCCAGAAGCAGCGTCTAATGAAAATTTTACTAATTGTTTGAGTTTTAGTTCATCCTTCTTCTTTCTCAGAAAGGAGAGGAAATCACCTCCTGGAATTGACAGTTGAATAATGAGAGAAAATTATAATGAAAGTCACATTTATCACCTATTAGGAATATCTGACTGAACAAAAAGCACTATACATTTGGCCATGCTTTTTGCCTAATTTGTTTCAGGTGAGGATAAAAGAAAACATGAAAAAACATATATTAGAAAGCAGACACCATAAACTTTCCTAGATACAGTTTAAATACTTTACATATTTTATACTCTATACTACCTAAGCCATAATAATATTCAAAGTCATACTTTTCCATTTATTGGTATTTTTCATCAATAAGTACCAAAAAAAACTCAAAATAACTATTACAAGTTTAAAAAACAAAAATCATATTGAATTAGCTATTAGATTAAATAAATGCCCCAAAAATTAAGACTACTAACACCACCATCACTGACAGTGTCCAGACTGAAAAAGACAAAAAGCTATGATTTTGATGAGATTTAGTCACTGAGCCAGAATGCATATTTGTGTATCAAATGAATCCCAATGATGTCCTTGAAAAACTTCTTAAATCATCATGGTCCAAGACAAACATAACATGAGGCAAACTGTAATTTTAAACTCACTGATAACTATATTTTCAAAAGTTTTTAAAAAGGTGAAATTGGCTGTAATGATATAGTTTCTTGAACCAATTATATCCAGAATAGTGTATCAACATGTATCAATATGAAAACTATAGTTGAGAGATTTTTATATGTTTTAATCATACTGCCTTTGAACTATATTTATTTTATATTTATAACACATCTCAATTTAGATAATTTTCATCTAAAATTTTGTTTTTAGATTTCATAAAACATTCAGTTTTTCAACTAGATTCACATACCCAGGTTGTTCCAGACATGCTTAAAATTTTCCAATAACTGAATCAATACTGATTTTTAAATTTAAATCAGTTAAAATTAAATCAAGTTTAAAATTCAGTTTTTTAGAAGCGTTAGTCACATTTCAAGAGCCACATGTGGCCAGCATTAATTCTTTTTTCATAATCTGTTCATTCTCTTTAAGCATTAATTTTTAACATAGCATTAAAAGCTATGACTCATTTTTCTTTTTAGTTAGTTTATAGTCTATTGCACTATCAAAGGAGGTAAGGTATATTAGAATACATATTCTCTAAAAGCAATCATTCCTACTTTCTCTGGTAGGCCTACAGATATTAAGCCACAAATTTGCAACAGGCATTAACATTTTAATAGCAATGTCATGAACTTTTTTTTACCCTCTTCATTAGGGATCTAGACTTCCTTAAACAGGAAAGCTCTAGAGGTGAAGACTTACTGTTTTCTTCTTTACTGAGAGAACTCAGAAAATAAGCACCTACCTAACTTTTCTTAAAATATTCTTCTTCTA
>CAUYQG010197818.1:0-28186 GCA_963574415.1 Tarsius wallacei | reverse complement strand
TGGGTCTTCCTAGCAAATCATCGAATCTGAGGGTGGTCTCGGCACCCCTACCACCAGGGGGACATGGAAAAATTACATCATCAGCACAGGTCTATTCCCAATTATGAATACAATCGAGACAGAGATGGAAGTGAGTCCATGGATGTGAAGTCTTATTTAAGGGTGGGCTCACCGTTTGAGTGTAGGGCACTGTGCTACTCATCACCGTGCATTTGAAGGTTGTATTGGGACCCCAAGCAAGTGAGCACAGCCTTCTAGAGGGAGCAGGCTATTTGAGTAAGTTGGAAAAGGGGAAGGGTGGGGTGGAGTCCTGTGTTGGAGAGTTTGGATGCCGGAGACACAGCTGATTCCTGAGTAGCTACACCTGCTACTAACAAGTTGATATCAGCATGAACTTCAAGCTCCAAAATCATGAGGTGGCTTAATCATGATAATGGCTAACACTTGCTAAATGCTTGCTACAGCCAGCGCACTTTATGTGTTAACTCACTTAACAATCCTATTGGGTAAGTATTAATCAATTAATTTAGATAGAGGGTCTCTCTCTGTCGCCCAGGCTGGAGTGCAGTGGCGTGATTCTAGCTCACCGCAGCCTCGAACTCCTGGTCTCAAGAGATCCTCTCACCTCAGCTTCCCAAGTAGCTGGGACAACAGGTAATGCACCACCATGCCCAGTTAATTTTTTTTTTTAATAGAGACAGAATCTTGCTATGGTGCCCAGCTGGTCTTGAATCTTGGCCTCAAGTGATCCTCTTACCTCAGTCTCCCAAAGTGCGGCCATTACAGGCATGAGCCACCGCACCCGGCCATTCGGCAGGTATTGTTTTTGTCTGTTTTGCAAATTAGGAAACTGAGGCCCAGAAAAAAGGTGTTGCTGATGGCTATCACAGAGGGTGTTGGAGAGCTTCGCTGAGTTAGTACATGGCATACCACTGAGAGATCGAGCGCATCTATGCATTTAATAGACATTAGCGATTATCTTTTAGACCAGGATGAAACAGGAGAGGAAGGAGTGGGGAGTGAGGGCTCCACGTGAGCAAAGCTCAGGAGTGTCTCGCTGCGGAGGGTATCCCCTGAGTGGATTGACGGGCCGTGAGTGGTGACCGAGTACACCTGCGTGCCCACCTGTGGCCTCAGAGCACACGGAATTCCCACGCCATGTGGAGATCATGGCAAGTCAGACTGTGGCAGGAATCGTGATGCAGGGCAGAGTTTAGAGGGTCTGGGTCGTCATATTCATTCTCATTCCTAGGGCTGCGAGTTTTCAGTTGAAATGACAGTGTCCTAGAAACCACAACATTATTTGCAGGCCATGTGAAATAACCACATATACTCCTATTAGCTGAAAGTCAGGATCAAATGTTTAAGAAAAAAAGAAGTAAGGGAGGACTATTTAAAACAGAGCATAATCTCAAGAAACGTGCACTTTCTGTAAATGAGTAGAACATTCATATTACCAGATGTTTAGTCACTTGAGGACTGTGCATGAGATGATGGAGAAAGAATCCTTGTGGAAGTGAATCTGGTTTGGGGCGTGGAGTCTGGATGGTGGCTGGGGAGGGAGAACGGCGAGGAAGTCGTTCTCCTGTGAGAATTCAGTGAGATGACACTGGGTGCTCGCGTGTAATTGGCAATCAGCAGGCATAAGTTCCCTATCCCCTGGCCTTCTCCCTAACAGTGTAAGAAAAAGTCACCGACATAATTAGAGATGTTTTACAAGCATATGCACGCTCTAATTTTTGCCTTAGAAGGTGATGTACAATGGCATTTAGAAAACACAGGTCTGACTCAGGGTGAGTTCGTGGGTCATGGCAGGAAAGAGCTGGGCAGGAATCAGTGAGGAGGGAAGAGAACTGGTGTTTTGGAGTATGTAAAAACCCGGGTTCAAACCTTCGCTCTCATGCATTCAGAAGCTTCTGACTTCTTCGAGACTCAGTTTCCTCATCGGTAAAATGGAATTGATGCCAGATTCTTTAAGTGGCCATTATGAAGACTGGGTCAAATTAGGGAATGAATGTAAGTTGCCACTTGATGTTGAAGCCATTCTTAGTCTCCATGGTGCCTGCTTGAATGAGGGAGGGTGGGGAGAGAGAAGGGTCAGAGATGACCCCAGGCGCCTAGGGAGGCAGATGACCCCATGGAGAGCAATGGAAGAGAGGAAGATTAATCCAGTCCTGAAGGAAGACGGTCAGTCTCATTTTAGGTGCCTTGAATGCAGCCCAGTTTGGCAAATGTGCTGTACTGAAAAGAGAGTTTTTAATGAGGAAAGTAAAATTACAGTCTTAGAAAGAGCGATACGTGTAATATTATCTTCCTGTCTGTGCCTTTGTGAATGGCCTTTCTTGCCTGTTATCTTTAACTATAGAGAATGGAAAAAATTCCAAAGGAAAATAGATCTAGGGCAAAAATTGAAGGGAGCCCTGGAGCCCAGGCTTGATTGCACACAACTTGTGATATATAGACCATACTTAGATTTTTATAGGTTAGGCTGGGTTGATTGCACAGCTGTTTAGCCTTGCCGTGATTGTATAAATTAAGTGTACCAGGCATGAGTGGAAATAAACCCTGTTGCCTTTCTGCGGACGGTCAGATCATTCATGTCCGAACCAAGAGGACCTTTGAAATGAAGTAGTCTTGCCTTTGAATAGGGGTCCTGTGTACAAATTTGAGTAAATTTAACATCTCTAAGCCTCGATTTTCTAATATGTAAAAAGAGACACAAATAAGACCTATTTGACAGGGCTCCTGTGAGAATTAAGTGAGATGACTCTTGATGTTTACATGTATTTGGCAATTAAGAAACGTAAGTTCCCTGTCCCCTGGCCTTCTCCATAAAAGCATAAAAAAAAGTCACCGACATAATTAGAGATGGTTTACAACCATATTCACTTTCTGGTTTTTGCCTCTGACACCGAGGGTGATGTACAAAGAAATATTCTAGCTAAGTCTGGACTTGGCGACTAAGTTCAGAGTAGAAGTATTAACTTTAAAAAAAAAAGCACAGACTGTTAAGAACAAGTAAAACACACCAGGCTGTCCCTGGGAACTCGTTATTTTAAATTTCAGTGCTTTACATGTTCCTTTTTAAGTAAGCATTGTGGGTCAGGTGTAGTGGCTCATGCCTATAACTCCACACTTTGGAGGCCGACGCAGGAGGATTATTTGAGCCTAGGAGTTTGAAACCAGCCTGGGTAATCTAGTGAAAACTCATCTCTGCAAAAAAATTTTAAAAAAACAGAAATTGGCTGGGCATGGTGGCACGTGCCTGTAGTCTCAGCTATTCGGGAGGCTGAGATGAAGGATCGCCTGAACCCAGGAAATGGAGGCTGGGGTGAGCTGTGATCATGCCACTCTAGCCTGGGAGACAGCGTGAGACCCCAACTTAAAAAAAGAAAAAATCAGACACTGTGTTCACGTCTTCCAGCAAAGAGTCATTCCATCACTTACAGTATGAAGTTGAAAATGCATGCACCTACTCAATTCCTCCTAGAAAACGCCAGCCCTGCCTCGGGTCGACGTAATGAAAACACCACTGTCCTGATGGCAGCCCAGCAACTTCCCCTGTTGGGAATTGGCCTCGTAAATTGGAACTTGGGACCTGCTGGTCTCTGCCGATCTACATCCCATGAGCTCTTCTGCAGCACCCAGAACGTTCCTGGGTTTCCTTGTGCAACATCTATCCTGCTCCCTGGATCCCAAGCTCTGTGAAGGAAAGAAACATCCGTCCGTCTCACCACTGTTTTCCTAGAGTCTATCGCAATGCCTGGCGTCTCATAGACGCACAGTAAATGTTTGTGGACGGATAAAGGGAGGGAGGTGGGAGGGAGGGACTGACACAGTCCTTGGCAATGCAGTCAGCACTCAAAATAAGCTTTTTCAGTGGCTGGAGTAAGTCACATTTCCTGTTTTTCTCTTAGTCATATACTTTGTGGGACAGAATGGATATATCTTAGGCTACAAAGAAGAGTCTCAAAGAAAATGCATGCATATTGAGCGAAAACTGTATTAATAGTATAACACTAGCCAACACTTCATTGAATGCTTATCGATTGCCGAGTACTGTGCTAAGCCCTTGGTATGCATTAATTCATTGAACTATTGTAATAGTACCACAGGAGAATTTCCACTGGGAGGTGGAGACACAGGCTCAGCCTGGTTTGATAAAGTTTTAGAAGACAGTCGCTACTTGGAGCGGGGTACAAATCCAAACCTGATTGGTTCTTCACTGCTCCATGCCCATGTCCCCAAAGACTTGGAAGCCGCTACGGTGGCACCAAGTTGTCACCCACAGCCTGAGGGCCAGGGTGCTGGGGCCTCCCGGGGTCCCCATCTACTGAGGGAGGACACGCCTGCTAGAGTTTACAGAGACAGCCCTCCCAGGCCCACACTGTGACACACTGCAGGTGTCCATCCAAGTGTCAGGCCACAGTACAGTTCAGAACCAAGGAGCCGGTGGCCGAGACGGGCAGCTAGGCGCAGCAAGGCGAGCTTGTCCGTGGGCTCTAAGGATATCCAGAGCTTCCAGCGCCTAGGTCTGTGACCCCAACAGACACAGACCTAGAAAAACAAAGAGCCTGGACTCCAAACACCAGGAAGGTGGGAGGAGTAAGCTCACGCTGTGAACAGGGTCCCTGGAAAGCTGAAGACAGGCAACTCAGGTCAGAAGGCAACTGAGAAAACACACCAAGAAGGGCCCCCCCCATACAGGGCAAGACTCCTTCTTCCCCTCCCCAACACTGCCCAATACCTCCTGCCCTTTCCTTCTCTCTCCCTCCCTCCTATCCACACTTGCACGCGCCCACGCACACATGGCTGCTAATGTGTCCCCCCATGCTCGAGGTCGCTGGCTCACGCTCTTCATACAAACGTCTTTGGGAAACTGGATCTTGGGCTAAGGGACGGCGCTTAGGTTTCTGGCTTCTGCATCTTGAGAGCAAGGACCATGACTTCCACATCCCCCCACCCCCCAGCACCCATTCCTAGATGCCATATGTGCTGCATGTCCTTGGCACTCAATAAATGCTTGCTAAATGGCTGCCTTTCCCATGTCCCCCACCCCTTCCTTCCCACCCGACAGCAGGGCTTTAAAGATCTGTGGCGGTACGGTGGGCGAGCTTTAAGATCCAGTTTGACAAATAACCCTTATGGGTGTTTAAAGCCAGAAGATCGGCTATTTAAGGCAGAAATATGAGCTGTGACTTCATGGGTGTTCTGTGAGGAGATGCATAAGGCCGCGCAAATAGATAGCCTTTCAGACAGGACGACACAGACCCTGCCTTACGCGTCTGCAAATCCACAGAGGAGAGCCCGGACTTCGCTTTGAACTCTGCCTTGCCTCCTGAAATCAGTTTAAATAGGAGAGCGAGGGCGATTAAATCTTCTATGGGTTTCAAAGGAGGCCTTACAAATACTTCTGGCTTTAAAAGGTTATGTCACCGATTCGTAATATAAGAGGTGACATGAAACATCTCCCCCGCCCCCTCACCACCACCACCACCACCGAGACAGGAAAACTTGAGAAAAATTGAGACTGAATTCCCTGGGAGTGGACTGATGTTTGCAAAAGGGGGCCGTGAGATGCCCAGGCACGAATGAGACCTTGGTGCTGGGGAGTCTTGGGTGACTGAAGCAAGCACCTGGAGGCAGCACGGCTGAAGGAACCCAGCAAGTCAGGAGGCTTGCGGTGGCTCTAGCTGGTGACTTGGGAGAAGTCCCAAGAGACTCGGTCCCGGGAGAAGGGTCAGCATGGTCTGAGCGGGCTCTCGCCCACAGGGTCCGTGGGCTCCAAGGATATCCGGAGCTCCCAGCGCCTAGGCTGGACACCTGCTTCTGTTCCCATTCTAGCTCTGACCATCTTGCGTTCTCTTGAAACACAGGGTGACTTGGAGAAAGAATGAATGTCCCGAGCCTTGGCTCTTACACCGAGTCTATGATCTAGACATGATCTCGACACATGGGATCAGCTTGATTTGTATCACCTTTTTTTCAATGGAATACAATTATTTTCCATGTAGCTATGTCTGTTCAGTGGCTGAAGAGCCTACCTGGAGCTAGGGGTTTGCAGGACAGTTGGGTTCAAATATGTTTAACTATCCGGCCACGGAAATTAAGTTGACCCTGAGAAATGAAATTAGTAGTATTACTAATTTCTGCATGGCTAAGATCTGAAGTGTGTCCTTTTTTTCAATGCATTCTTTATTTCCATTTCCTGTAGATTCAAAGCAGACCTAGCCCCTAATTCTGTAGAAATTGTATTTGTGTAAGGTGAAGGGCTGGATAGTAGGAATTTGGATAAACACACAATATCGTGGTGTTCTTGATAATGATGGTTTACAAAGACCCTTCTCAATCTCCTCTCATGTGGGTCTTAAAACTATCAATAGGATGGGAATTATTGTTACTCTGTTTCACAGATGAAGAAACGAAACCTCAGAGAATTCAATTGTCTATTCGTGCCGCCCTATTCTTTGGGACTCGGGTTTTATATAAAGATGAAAAAGACGTAGTCGTGACCTGTAGGTGTTCACTGTCTATTATGTAGAACAAATATGTCAACAAAACATTGGTGGTGGTGTGTGATGGGTGCCACGTCAGGCAGATGGATTAGGTACCTTCATGGCAGAAGGGAAGAATTGGTCAATTTGTCTGGCTGGGATTGAATCGTCTTCTCAGAGGAGAGGCTAGAGGTGGATCTTAATGAGAAGGAATTTGCCAGAAAGGCGCAGCATAAAGCAAGATGCTAGGCACGGACACGTGGGGTTGTCTGTTCCGTTCCAAGGATGACAAGCAGTTCAGCGTGGCCGCGAAGTGGGGCAGGGGGGAAAATGAGAAAGTGTCTGCTTTGAGAATACATTCGCCTGAGATGACTTGGAGTCTCTGAGCGGGATGGCCATTGGAGAGGTGATGTCTTAGGAACACATTTGATCCTGCTGCCACACATGTGGCCCCCGTCTTCGAGAGGTCCTTGTGGTCCCACATGGCTGCTCCAGACTCAGTTGCCACATTCACACCCTGAGCCACAGGACAGGGGAAAGGAAGAGACGAAAGGAAAGAAGCCATAGGCCAACCGTCCTTTGAGGGAGCTATGGAAAGGGACACTTCTGCTCACCACTCCTTGGTCAGAGCTAGTCACATGGCCACGCCTACTGCGAAGCACTTTATCAGACTGTGTTGTGGTGACCAAGGTGCTCCGTTAACATTCTGTGGTGGGAGGTGGAGAAGGGCAACCCTGTGCACGTTATAAAGAAAAGAGAGAAAGGAGCTTGGAGGACACCCGGGAGTACCTGCCACTAGAAGGGAAGGAGAAAGCTGATTTAAAAGATGGGGAATCACTGCTTTGAAGCTTGACCTTTGCTCTCTGGCCAGCAGGGAGTCCCCGAAGGGTTTTAATCAAGGGCTTTGGAGACCAAATTTGTATATACCATCAGGAGAGATGAGGCACTGGAGGGGAGCGACTGGGGACAGAGGGACCAGTTAGGAGACTGTTACGGCGGCCCAGGCAAACTATGACGGAGGCCTCAACCAAGGAGTGCTGAAGAGATGGGGTGCAGGAGCGAGGAGGGCACCCCAAGAGCACTCCTTGTCGTACTGGGTTGGGGCAAGGGGCAGACTCCAACTCAGTCTTCAATGCAGGTCTGCTCCCATGAGACTCATCTCTCATGTTTTAATTGTTAAAAAAGGGTTTTAATGGACACAGATTGTATGTATTTATGGCCTACAGTGGTGGTGTTTTGAAATGTGTGTTCGTTGTGGAATGTCGAATGAGAACACACACGTTGCCTCACGTTCTTACCTTCCATGGTGAGAACACTTACAACCCACTGTCTTCAAAATTTTCAAGCACACAACATGTTGCTACTAACTGTCATCACCAAGTTGTGCAGTAGACCTCTTGAACGAGCTCCTCCTGTCTCTCTGAAGTTGTGTATCCTCTGACCAACATACCCCCAGTCCCGCCCCCTGCCCAGACCCTGGTAGCCATCATTCCACTCTCTGCTTCTATATGCTTTCCTAGGCTCCACACGTAAGTGAAATCACGTCATATCTGTCTTTCTGTTCCTGGCTTATTTCACTTCACGTAACGTCCTCTGGGTCATCCATGTTGCGCAAATGACAAGGCTTCCTTCTTTTCTTAAGGCTGAATGGTATCACGCTGTGTGTACGGAACACTTTTTCTTATAACAGATTCACCTGTTGAAGGGCACTTGAGTTGTGTCCACACCTAGGCTGTTGTGACTAATGCCGCAATCAATGAGTGTGGGAGTACAGGTGTCTCTGACATACTGACTTGGTCTGATTTGATATATACCCAGCAGTGGGGCTGCTGGATCATAGGGTGGGTTATTTTCAGTTTTTTGAGGGACCTTCATCCTGTTTTTCACAATGGCTGCACCAATTTGCATTCCTACCAAGTGTACAGGGTTGCGCTTCTCCACCTAGCCAGCACGCATTGTCATGGGTCTCTTTTGTGATGGCCATCCCAGGGACAGGTGTGTGGTGATGAAACCCATCCCTCTTAGCCAGCACTAATTACAGTAAGCTGGATTACAAGCGCTCACAAGCCCTTTAGAGCTACATCATGCTGTGAAAAGCAGATTTGTGGCTGGGCTCGGTGGCTCATCCTGTAATCCCAGCACATTGAGAGGCTGAGGCGAGTGGATTGCCTGATCCTGTGAGTTTGAGACCCACCTGGGCAACTTGGCAAGACTGCATCTCTACAATAAATCAAAAATCAGCCGGGCGTGGTAGTGTGTACCTGTAGTTCTGGCTACTTGGAAGGCTGAGGCAGAAGGATCGCCAGAGCCCAGCAGGTCGAGGCTACAGTGGCTGGGAGTGTGCCACTGCACTCCAGTCTGGGTGACAGAGTGAGACTCCAATTCCAAAATTAAAAATTAAAAAAAAAAAGCAGATTTGTTATAGTCCAGATCTGGGAACTGAAGAGTCTAAAGGCAAGAAACTATTTGTGGCGTGATGACATTTTGAGATATCTTCCATTTTCTCTTCCTGCATTTGGGCAGGGAGAACACTCTGGGTTTCCTTGCCATGTGGGAGGTCTGAACAGAACATGGCGGAGGAAAGAGTCTTTAGAGAGAGAGATTTTAGCCAGACTAAGAAGTCATTTTAAGACTTGAGTGGAGTTTTTTCTTCTTATGTTGAAGGGAGGGAGCAGTTTGTCCCTACCAGGAGAGGGATGCTGGCCGAAAGTCATCTATGCAGGTCAGTGCAGGGGGACTGGCTGCTGAGGGAAGCTGGACATGCCCACGTGGAGCAGAGAGGACCAGCCCTGTCTGCGGGACTTGTGCAGTTCAGCCTTCTCTTTCCTGGATGGGGGCCCACCCTGGAGGGCTGAGGAGAAGGTGAGCCCAAAGTCACCCACGCACCAGAAGGAAAACTGACATGGGAACCCTGGGCCCTTGCTCCTCTGTGGATCCTTCTTGTGGCATTGAAAGAGATCCCTCAAAATAAAAGACTTGAGTGGGCAGCAGCGGGGTGGAGGGTGGGTGTGTTCCAGTTTTCTCCAGCATCTGAAGGACACGGTGGGACAGGGGGTAGATGGCCACGAGGTATCCCGGGGAGACTGGGTCCAAGGCCAGGTGCTCACCACGGACCCTGCTGTCCTCAGCCTGGAACAGGAAGACAATTGATGGGGCCACGTGAGCCTGAACAACCCACAACCCAAACAAAGGCTACCCCAGAAAACACCTCGACCTGGAGCCACGGCACAGCCCAGCCAGCCATTCAGCCACCTTCCAGAAACAGGAGCCAGAGGCTGCAATCAGTTTATATGTAGAAATAAAAAGAAGTAGATACTGAAATACAAAGTTTAAAACGTGTGACACACATGGAAAAGGACTGAAATTCACACCTCCACGGCCCATGCTGATGAGGTTTTCTACAGCCCCAGAGGCCAAGAGAGCAAGAGAGGGCTTGTTTTTGTGACTCTCCCTTTTCCTTAATTCTCATTCTGCATAGAAGCAAACTCAGACTGGGTCCGTGTATATCCGTTATTCAGTTGGACACCCTGTAATTAATTCAGGCAGCCCCTCAGAGGAACCGCTAACATCACTTAGCCAGATACGTCAGGACAAATGCACGTCGAGTTCAGAAACACCCAGATAATATTCTAGTCGTAGGCTCATTTTTCCCTTCACTGAAGAAATCCAGCTGGACTCGGTGGCTCAGCCTGTCATCCCAGCACTTTGGGAGGCTGAGGAGAGTGGATGGCCTGAGCCCACGAGTTCGAGACCAACTCAGGCCACTTGGCGAGACCTTGTCTCTACAATAAAATAAAAAATAGCCGGGTGTGGTGGCACACGTCCATAGTCCCAGCTACTCAGAAGGCTGAGGTGGAAGGATTGCCGGAGCCTAGCAAGGTTGATTCTGGGGTGGCCATCAGCGTGCCACTGCCCTCCAGTCTGGGCAACAGAGGAGACTCCGATTCAAAAAAAAAAAAAAAGAAATGCTCAAGTCAGAATCTGTGGATATACGGTATTCATCCAAACATCCTCACGCATATAAAATTCCAGGGATGCTGACATCATACAGAACAAGCATAATTTGCACAACCAGCGTGATTCTTCTGTTTAAAGCAAAATCCCCTGGGTGTGATCTGAGCTTGGGAAACAACTTCATTATATTTTCTTTCTGGAGACAACATGTCAAGCCTTAAATATGGCTGCAAATCAGAAGGTTGAAGAAAACATTCAGCCCTGCAAAGAAGGAAGCTAAATTCAGTAGGTTAGAAATAAGTGACAGCTCTAGAAATTCAAGGAAAAAAAAATATCTGTGTTTCTCCCTCATCTATTTTGCCTACTGCGGGTCCCTCTTGTCCTAGTTTCATGTTATTTAATTTTTGCCCTGCCTGAAAGTAGCTTTATTCTATCTTAAAAATATTATAATCCAAAAAAATGACAAGGGGAATTCAGCAAAAAAAATAATAACCAAAACCATTCATGGTTCATGTGCCCAGACTAAGCTGTATTTATGGAATGGTCTTTTTTTTTCTTCTTCTTCTTCTTCTGGAAGTCCAACGTGTAAATTAAGTTGCACCAAGGCAAGTCAAATTATTCCCTGGCCATTTGTAGTATGCCATGTTTTATGTGACTTTTTACCCTCTCCTTCAATAAAACAATCCGTACTTGTACGGCGGCCAGACGAGGGGTGATTCACACTTGCCTGAGGGATGCCAGGTCCCGCACCTCCTCGAGGAAACACACTCACCATGTGTAATGAGGACGCGGAACTTCCTGGAATGACTCAACAGGAAGCAAATTCCACAGTGAACCGAGTCTCCGTCGCTGTCAGCTGCCACAAGCTTGGGTGTGTGGGAGGACACTTACCCCGTGTGGCTCCCACAGCTATGAGTTCAGGGACACATCCTTGTGAGGCTGAGGTGGAATACTGTCACTCAAGGACACAGATGACAGCCCTGGGCCTGTTCCTCGTGGAAAGAATTTGCAGGGAAAGAGTGGCCAGCGATGGTTTTCTGGTAGAGACCTCCTGTGGGTCCCCCCTTTTTTTTTTGAATCGGAGTCTCACTCTGTCACCCAGGTTGGAGTGCAGTGGCATGCTCATGGCCACCTCAACGTCGACCCGCTGGGCTCTGGCAATCCTTCTGCCTCAGCCTTCCAAGTAGCTGGAACGACAGGTGTGTGCCACACGCCTGGCTAATTTTTTGATTTATTGTAGAGACGAGGTCTCGCCAAGTTGCCCGGGCTGGTCTCAAATCCGTGGGCTCAGGCAATCCACTCGCCTCAGCTTCCGAAAATGCTCGGATGACAGGCTGAGTCACCGAGCCCAGCCAGGACCCCATCTCTTAAGTCATGCAGCTTGTTGCTGGAGAGGCTGACCACTCCAGTGTTTGATAATGAAGTCCCCATTCTCTGGGAGAAAAGCAGCTCACACAGATCACAGCATGCCAGATATCATCCCACCAGAAGTGACTGCTTTTAAACTCAGGTAGATGAGGATAGATTTGATGTGGCTGGCACTCAGGAAGCACTGTGGGTCATAGAGTGAGGATGGACGGATTTGATTGAAAAGACAAGCTCAGTCCCAAACGGCATAAACAGCGCTGCCTAGAGAAATCCAGCTACTCTGTCCTTCGGAGATAGTAACCAATAATGCATATTCTTGGAACACAAGAGTCAAATTCCAAGAACAGTGTGGGGAGGAGAGGAAGGAGCGGCTGCTGGAGCTGAGTGGGCGTGGCCAGTGGAGGGCCAAGAGGGCTCCGTCCAGCCTGAGACACACCTACTCACAGTGAGCTGGGCCACCTGGACGTACGTGGAAGGCACACGGTCACCAGAGAACTTGAATCTGTTGTCCACAGCATGCAGAGTCTTTCATCACAAAGCACGTGGGAGGTTGGCCTTTCAAACTACATGGTGAATGTATCCCAGCAAGGTTTCCAAATAAAAAGTCTAGGAATCAGCTAAACCCCCAAGGAGAGAGACCAGGGCGTTTGTCCTGAGGTCAGCCAAGGGGACGACGGTGCAGGACCAGGGTCAGCCACGCCCAACTGCCCATTCGACTGGCTCAAGTGGAAAGCCTCACACAAAACTCCAATGCTATGATGATTCCCGCTTTACTTTTAAGCTTGCATTCTTTGCCTAGAATAAGTTAAAAATAGGAGTGTTCTTTCTTGGTAATGATGAACAGAATGCCTTATTCCCTAAGATTCCCCTTCTGTGAGGATGCTGTTGGTGTCCATGGAAGAACTCGATGAATGCTTTGGGACAGATTCCAAGATGACCTGCAGCCATCCCTGGGGACTCGAGGAAAATGCCACCTCAAGCCCCAATCCAGACTTACTGAATCAGAGGGGGGGCACAGCTCACAGTTGGCCTTGAACAAGCCCTGGGGTGCTTCTGACCTAGGCTCTGGCGTGTGACCTTCTGCTTCTAAATTGCTGAGGGAACTATTCAGAAACCATTAGGGACATTTGCTGTGAACCAAAAAAAAAAAAAGCCTCAATCAAATGGGAGACTATTCTGAGTCTATTATGATAACTTTCAAAATTATCAAAGCAGAGGTGTCAAAGCCCTATGCCACAAGTACCTTTTAACGAACTAATTTATGTTGTTTATCTGGAGGGAGAGAAATTGGTATTTTTATTGCTACTGGCCCCTTTATAAAGTCATTGGGAAGCTGTTTGATTTTCTTATGATGATTATTATTTTAAAGAATTTTACGGGTCATTTAATTTTGAATCACTACTTTTGTGAAGGCCCGTGAAAGGGCCCTTCCCTAAATCAAGAGTCGGGGCCAGGCATTATGCTAAACGAATTAATGCAGAAAGAGAAAACCAAACTCTACATGTTCTCACCTGCAAATTGGAGCCAACATGACACATTCGGACATAAAGATGGAAACAGACACTGGGGATTTCTAAATAGGGGAGGGAGAAAGAGGGCGAGGGTTGAAAAACTACCCAGTGGGTGCTGCGCTCATTGGCTGGGTGAGGGGTTCAACAGAAGCCCAACCTCACCAGCAGGCAAGGGACCCATGTAACAAACCTGCACGAGCACCCCCTGCATACAAAATGAAAAATAAATAAAAATAGCTATGGCCAGGGGGATGGAACAGTTTGGTTGACCAGCTTGAAAACGCATTTTAACCTCTCTAGGTAAGAGTTTGGAATCACACCCACTTCCCCATTGTAGGAGTTAGGAGAGGTATGATTCTTTCTCCAAAATTTTGCCAAAGAAAACAACACATGTCCCCTCTAAGGAAGGTGCTTCTTCTGTGGTCACGGCCCATGAGAAAAAGCTAAGCCTGAGATCAAGTCACTGTCTTTTGAGCTATGTGGTGAGCTCTTGATTAAGACAGAAACCACCAGGAACAGTGGCTCCCACCTATAATCCCAGCACTTTGGGGGACGGAGGTAAGAGGATTGCCTGAGCCCAGGCGTTCAAGACCAGCCTGGACAACTTGGTGAGACCTCATCTCTACAATAAGTTAAAAAATTAGCCAAGGGTGATAGAACATACCTGTAGTTCCAGCTACTTGGAAGGCTGAGGCGGAAGGATGGCCTGAGCCCAGCAGGTTGAGCCTGCGGTGGCCGTGAGCATGCCACTGCACTCCAGCCTGGGCAACAGAGTAAGACTTCAACTTAAAAAAGCAAAGAGAGAAACCGACACCTGGAAAAAAGAAAGGGACAGAAAGAGAGACCTGAAAGCATTGTTTGGACTCCCAGAACCGATCATATGTGAAGCCAAGCAAATCCGAGGACTTGCAAGGACTTGCCTGTCACAAAAACCAATCAATTCCCCTCCGGCTTGAGTTAGTTTAAGTTGGTTTCTGTCCCTTAAGACCAAAGGAGCCTGACTGATACAATCTCTGAAACACTTCATGGCTTTGTGTGAATCACAGATGTTCTAATAAACACCTTCCAGGGAAGGCATGAGAGCATGCTAGGCTGGTGGTAGTCAGGGCGTGAGAAGTAAGGTTTTGGTACCATCTAGTGAAGAAACAGTGGGCAAGTGTTACAGATACTGAAATGGAGCAGAAGAGACTGGCCTACATCTATCCAAGAAACAAGTATTTTAGAACTGGCAGAGGCCTTAGAGACCAGTCTGTTCAACCCTTTATTTTAAAAATGAGAAAACCACCCCACAGAAAGGTAGCCACTCGATAATAGCCTAGAGCCTGTGGAGGGTTGTGCAGGCTCAAACCAACCTCCCCTGACTCCTGTTCCAGTACCCTTTCCTTTTCATTTATTTTTTTATTTAAAAAAAATTTTTTAAGAGATGAGGTCTTACTGTGGTGTCCAGGCTAGTCTCAAACTCCTGGCCTCAAGTGATCCTCCTCTCTTGGCCTCCCAAAGTGCTGGGATTATAGGTGTGAGCTGGCTTGCCTGGCCTCCAATCCCCTTTCCACACTACCACTTGAGCGGATGCCTGCAGGTGCGTTTAGTTTATCATTATTATCTCTCTGTATCTGTTAGAGGGTTTTGGTTGCAAGGAACATGGATGGTTTTTTAATGAGAGATAAATTCTTCATCTATCAAGAAGTTCAGAGAAAGGTAGGTTTCACTGTCATGCGAGGTGTATCAGAAAGCAGCCATATCTGAGAGTGAGAGATAAGACAGACCCTTAGGAGAAAACACCTAATGGATTCTGAGAGTGTTCTTCTCCTTGTAGGAGGCCAACATAGAGTCACGGGAATGTTCTTAGGTCAAGGATTCTAATGGAACATCTAACTGATTGGACTCCAAACATTAGACCTGATTCTCTAGGAAAAACAGATAAAACAAAAACTCCCATCCTACAATATATCTTGACATGTTGAACCACCCTTTTAGGAGTTACTAATTCAAATTAAGGAAGGACACTTGACCGAAAACCTTTGTTAACGAGTAACTCACCAGGGTGCCAGGTGTTGAGAGACCCTGTCTATAAAGATTTAACCATATATGAGGTGATAGTGGTTGAAATGAGGTAAAAACAAAAAAGCAGATATATCTCAGGTCTGGTTTTTTTTTTTTTTTTTTGCGTTGGAGTCTCTGTTGCCCAGGCTGGAGTGCAGTGGCACACTCACGGCCACCCCAGCATCGACCTGCTGGGCCCCAGCGATCCTTCTAGGATAGCCGAAACTACAGGTGCATGCTACCACGCCTGGCTAATTTTTTGTTTATTGTAGAGATGAGGTCTCGCCAAGTTGCCCGGGCTGGTCTCGAACTCACAGGCTCAGGCCATCCACTTGCCTCGGCCTCCCAAAGTACTGGAATAACAGGCTGAGCCACTGAGCTCAGACTCAGTTTTTTAAAAGCATACAATCTACATAACTTCTGAGGCGCATATAGAAAAAGGTATTATGGCTGTAAGGGTGGAAACCCAGGAAATACATGACCTAAAACCGCTGAACCGAGCGGATCATCACGAAGGGTTGAACTTGACGCAGGTACATTTAACATAGGAGAGGACTGATTCCGATAGTGCCTGGTACTGAGAAAGAAATGGGATGCCTACCTCTAGAGAGAATCATGACCAAGGTAGTCTTAAGGAATCCTTTTGCCAAAGCGTTCACTGCTTAAGTGAGTGTCTATGTTTTGGGCATTCCAGCGTTCCCGAAAGGCAATCTAGCATTCCGTGGTTGCTCTGTGTGCTACTCTGGGGAGTAGAAGCAAGAACATCATGTCAGGGACAGGCTCCCTGTGGACCAGGACACTTTGTCCTTAATATCAATTGGTTGTTCTTTACGCCTGCGGTAGCACAGACGGTTCGTGAACAAAGCTTGTCAAAAAATTAGAAGAGAAATAGAGCAGTTCCAGACCATCCAAAGGCATTCTCTCAGTTTTTCTCACTGTTTAAGAAAGAGACATCAGTCTTTCAATCAATTTTTAATGAATCCTGTTTTTTAAATACCCAACACAAAATCAACCATGAAACTAAGGGTGGTGGGAGGAGTCCAAATGATACTCAGCAAAATTTAAGACCATTTATATTCAGGGGAGTAATGCCCCCCACACACACACACCCTCATGCAAGCAGAAACTGGTACCTAAAAATCCTTAGGGTCTGAAAACTGATCAATTAATCAAATTTTGTAAATATTTGCAAAAGGAGACAGACTTGGTCCCCATGAAATTTAAAGACAAATTTAAAAGAAAAAATTCTGGAAATGGTTACACTGATCAAGAAAGTAATCAAGACTTCAGGAAAACTGCCTCACAAAATGTGGGGTTCTTTTGACAAAAATGCATTACTGTTGTTACCATTCCCATTTGAAGGCTTATTTGTATAGCCTCAACCTCAAAACTTCTCAGGGCCAAAGCAGTGAATACCAACTGTATTCTGAGACTCCTGAGTCTGTTACGGGAAACAATTTATGCAATCTTGCCACTCCACGTATATCGTTCCCTGTGCCTGGAATGTCTTTCTCTGCTGCATATTCCAGGAGAACTCAAGACTTATCCTGCGAGGCTGAGTCCACAAACATCACCTGCAGATGGGTCCTCCCTAACCTCTGGGCAGAGTTAGGGGCTTCTACCCTCTGTCTCCTTAAGAATCCTTCATGAATATTCTGGCCTACTGCTGTGATTTCTTGGCTCCAGGGCTGTCTCATGTAGTCGGTTCTGGATGGGGTATAGCTCACGTGTTAGTCTGTTTGCGATTAAGTCCCTGGCGCGTCATAGATGTGAAATGGATTGTTGCCGAATGGTCACATGGATGTTTAAGCGAGGCATTCCTGCTACCTTCTCATCTATTCCTCCTGTCCTTCGTTTATGAACAAAATCATTCAGTCTGTACTGCAACTTGCAAGGATGAATTTAAGAAAAGGTGCTTTGCCATACATTCAGACGGGGTACCACACATGCGTCTTGTGATGCCTCTCTCTCTCTCTCTCTCTCTCTCTCAGCATCTCTATCCAGCATCTATCATCCAGAAAAGCCATGTGCTTGTGGAAATCCACTTGTGACAGGATGGCCAGCTCCGGGTGCTGGTGAGGGCGTCCCTAGAGTGTGGGAACACTTTCTGGGAGGTCCAGAGGTTAGGTCAGCCACGGGCTCTTTCTTTCCTTTCCTCCTCAATTTGACTCTGGATTCAGCTGAATATGGTTAGAGGATTAATTGCCATCATCTCGTTCCCTACATTAAGAGTCATTGTGGTAAGAACCAAGCGTAGCAATATGGGCCAACCACAAAGAAATAAATTACTTTGTAAGTTTCAAAAGATTTTCACCAAATTACTGCCCTGTGCAAATGATGCTGGGGGGACAAGTTTGTTTGAGAAACATGTTCTTCTGGGACTGTAATAAGGTATGCATCCCCCTGCTGAGACATGAGTCACATCCCCTGTGATAGGAAACTGTGGCTAGTTTTTGTGGGTTTGGGGTTTTGTATTAAATTTTTGGTGCCTCATGTTTCCTATGACTGGTGAGTGGGTCATCACCTGACTCATAGGCTCTTTTGCTATGGATCGCCAAAGGCAGTTTTTAAAATTCAGTGATGTGGCACCCAGGGGGTCAGAGTGTCCCATGGACAGAGAACACCGGAAATGTGTAGCCGGTGCCTTGAAATGGACATTTCCGAGGTCACTTTTCCCCAGGCTTTTGCAGAATTATAATTAAACTGGTCTAGACTAGCTTGTAATTCTTTGTTGTTGTGTTGTTGTTTGAGTCAGGGTCTCACTGTGTCACCCAGGCTGGAGTGCAGTGACACAATCATGACTCACCTCAGCCTCAAATTCCTGGGCTCACGTGATCCTCTTGCCTCAGACTACCGAGTAGCTGGGACTTCAGGCATTCACCACCACACCCGGCTGATTTTTTATTTACTTTTTTATTTTTCACAGATAAAAGTTCTCGCTGTGTTGCCCAGGTTGATCTCAATCTCCTGGCCTCAAGCGATCCTCCTACCTCGGCCTCCCAAAGAGCTGGGATCACAGGCATGAGCCACCACACCCAGCCAAGTTTGTAACTCTCAAGGACCCACAATGCCCCATGTGTGGTCTAAGTAAAGTGGGGATGCAATAAATATTTCTTGTTTTTTTTCCCCCTGGATTAAAGACATGCCACTGGCCTCGACTTCAGCATTCCCGGAAGAGAACAATATTTATTTACTCATTCATTCAACAAAATACTTGTATGTCTGCCTTGTGCTCCACTCACTGAGCTAGTGAGACTTATTTAGATGGTTCCGTATGACCAAAGCTCAGATCATGGGCATCTGTGGGAAAGCGGAAGGGATGAGATGGGAAAGGGAAGACAGACGCTGGATTGTGATGAGCCTACGTGCTGAGCTGTGGAGTTTGGACTCGATCCCGAGGCTTCCTTCCACAGAAGGCTGAACTGCAACCATGTGCAGGCGTGTTAGGGGCAGGTTAGATGGGCAGAGTGGAGTGGAGGGAGGTGAAACAGCAGGGAGCCCGCCATCGTAATCCAAGGGATGAGGGGCAGAGCCTGAATGAAACCAAGGCCGGTGGGAGGAGCCAGAATTGACGGGAGTGGAATTCTGGACTCTGGTTTTGAGACCGATGCCCAGACCCTTGATGCTTGAGCCCCACTGCCCCCTCTGCCCCAGGAACACAGTCATGGGTGCTCTCCTTCTCTCTGGATACACACACTCGCCTACAGTCTCAAACAATGGCACTCCAATTCCTGTCTCCAGTCCACACATTTCTTGGCTCTGGTTCTGGATGGTCCACAGTCCGTGATCCATGTCCGTGTTGGACATTGCCCAGGACAGCCAAGCAAGGGAACGTGCTGCAATGCCTGTGAGACCTGCCCTGAAGATGCTTTGACTTGCCATCTGCTCCGCCCGGAGCAGAGTGATTGATTCCCCCTCCTCTGCTGTATTGACCGACTGTCTCTTTTCTATCCTTCACACTCAGGCTGTCTGAATTCCGCTTGGCTTTAACTTTAAAGTCTACCAGGAATCTGACTCTGTTCTATCACCTCAATGAAAACCACCACTGTCCTGCTCTTGGGTCATGTAACCCAGGAGTCCCCAACCCCCAGGCCATAGACTGATACTGGCCTGTGGCCTGTTAGGAACCAAGCCACACAGCCAGAGGTGAGCGGCTGGCGAGCAAAGTTTCATCTGTGTTTACAGCCACTCCCCAACACTGAGTTCTGTTCTCTCAGATCAGTGGCGGCATTCGATTCCCAGAGGAGCGTGAACTCTATGGCGAACTGCGCATGCGAGAGGTCTAGGTGGCAGATGATTCCCTCCTACCCCCCTTGTCCATGGAAAAATTGTCTTCCACGAAACTGGTCCCTGATACCAAAGAGGTTGGGGACCACTGATTAAACAGATGCTTACCTGGTCTCCCTCCTCCCGCCTCGCCCTGAAGTGTGTGGTCCACGAGGTGGCAGGAATGATGCAACACCCCGACCAACTTTCCATCTGAAACTTTTCAAGCCCGCCGGAAGAACAGCACAACATAAAATGCCTTTTTCAGCTTTTTCTCCGATCCAGAGTCCAGTCCAATGCAATCAACTTGTCCTATAACGTAGTCTCTCTGAATCTAGAACTATCTTTGTGCTTTGTAAAATGACCTGCACGGAGACCATTCCCACACATCCCGAGTGTGTCAGACTGCTTCCTCCACGACGCTGCACACACTTCACTGCACATGCATCAAGAGGCTCACGGTGCCAGGCTGTCCTAACACTGGTGATGCTGCCTGGCCCCTCAGTTTAAGAGCTGACCGCCCAGAGCCCCCCACTGGGAAGTTAGACTGTCCTCTTGGTGATCAGTAAAAATCCAAGGGGTAATATTTTAGCACCTCTCAAATGACTTATCCACAACCTTTTACCCACTGGTCTTAGCATCCATGAATACCTGTCCCAGATTGTTTATTACACTGCAAGTTCCACGGTGGTGATTTTAAAATACTTGCACGTCTATTTCTCAGCAGGCATTTTAGGGAAAAACTCCCTTCTTTCTGCCTTTCTTCTCTTCCACCCTTTCCTTGCACCCTCCTCCTCCTCCAGACTCTTTCTCTGACTCTGACAGTGGACTCATAGACTGTTATTCCTTTTCAGAGACAGGCTTGCTCTGTCACCCAGGCTGAAGTTCATTGGTGTGATCATAGCTCATTGTAACCTCAAGCTCCCAAGCTCAAGCAATCCCCCCACCTCAGACTCCTTGTAGCTGGGACTATGGGTGTGTGCCACCACACTCAGCTGACGGTTTTTTGTTTTTATTTATTTATTTTCATTTTTATTTTTTGTAGAATGGGAATCTCACTATGCTGTCCAGGCGGGTCTTGAACTTCTGGCCTCAAGAGAACCTGCTGCCTCAGCCTCCCAAAGTGCTGAGATCACAGACATAAGCCACCACACCCAGCTTAATAGAGTTTTTAAAATTCAGTGTGTTACAATCCATTACCGCAGAATGATTCATTTAAAACATGTATCAGATCACTCTCTCTTTCTTTGCTGAAGTCTCACGGATGACTTCCCACCCCACTCAGAGTAAATACCCAAGTCCTTGCAGTGGCCCACTAGGACCTGGGGATCTAGCCCCAGTTTCCCTCTGCTCACCGTTCCAGCACAGCTCCGCCTGCTTTCCTGACCCTCCCTCAAGTCCTTCGCACGAGCCCTTCCTCAGAATACTTGGTGCTCCCACATCCGCTCCCTCTAGTGCTCCTTGCCCAGATAGTCACATGGTTTCTCTCCTGGTCCTTGTCCAGTTTTTTTATCAGCCACCTGACCAGCTACTTTTAAAAGTTGCACGTGGATACCCCCCTCCTGCTTCCTGTATGGATGTGCAGCTTGACTTCCCATCCACCTTCCCAGCTTCTTACGTGAGTTCCTGTGCTTCTCTGCTCTGTGCATGTGGGGAGTTTCGTCTGTTTTGTGCACAGCTGCATCCCAGGGGCTGGCGTACCTCCCCGGAAAATGGTCCCCCAGTGAACGAGGGCATTGACTGGACAGGAGCTCAGGGGGAAGGAGGTGCCCAGCTTCCAGGTTTGGCTGTCGGAAATGGCGGTGTTCTACTTCCTGAGATGGAGTGTGTCTGGGAGCCAGCACCGGCCTCGTTGGGTTTCGGCGAGGCGGGCTGCTTGGCAGCCCAGGGAAAGCCCAGTGGGGAGCCGGCTAGACCTAGATTCAGTCGTTTCCAAACACCCGTGAAGCCGCGTCTTACTTCATTCTGAAGGGGGTGGGCATTGCTGAAGGGAGCCATCGTGGAGGAAAAGAAAGAGCGTCTGTGCCCCCAGCCAGGTCCCCAGCCCAGCGTGGGAAGAGGGCTATTAACACTTTCCTGCATCTGCCAGGGTTGGAACTGTCGCGTCAAAGACAGCACTAAACACCTGGTAATAGTTCCAACGGCTTGTCAACAAAGCCAGACCTGTCAGTCTTGCAGGGTGATAACTGTTTCTAGTAGTCTGAAGACTTGGTTAAAGACACCTGCGTGCTGTACAGGGCAATTAGAACTTTAAAGGTGCGGTTTTGTTGGTGAGTTACCCGTGGGGTCGCCTTCCTTTCATCGCAGGGAAAGAAAAGCAACAGTAAAAACTCTTTCTTTTGTTAGGTTCTAATCTTGTCTCTTCCTTCCTGCACCTTCTTCATGCTGCCAAGTCTGGGGAAGGTGGTCCATGGACAGAGAGCGGTAAGGTTCTAAGGAGAGCTAGCCTCGGTGGTGTGGCCTGTGTTTAGGCAGTGCCCGTCCTCAGACAGGTACTCGGCACATTCTATTCAGCTGAATGGTCACGTCTGTCTTGTTTGTTTCCAAACTGCCATCCTCATCCCTGCTCTACCCCCAAAACCTCAATCCATCTCCTCTCAGCAACATCCAGCACCACTAAGTCATCATTTGCAGTCAAAAATACAAGTAACTGTGGAAGAAAGAGAAGCCAATGGCATCTCAGTCAGCACAGAGACTGTCCGTTGCAACTTTGGATAGAAGAGACACTTACATTTATCCCAGTGTCCTAGGACTGGACACACAGCAGAGAGCAGGAATGAGTCTTTTTGGGTGCTCGTGGAAAACATTCCCATTAGCTGACAGATCCTGCCCCATGAGGGGTCATTCCGTTACCGTAGACAAGCCTAGGATTCTTTCTGTTTCCTTTTGAACGATGGGGCAGGAAATAGATGCTGTCATTCGTGTCTTTAAAAAAGGATGAGATCAAAGTGAAATTACGGGCATATAGGTCAGCCATTTCAGAAGATTTTGTCATTGTTTATAACAATGACAACACTGATGGTGCACAGATCGCTGGCGCTTCAAGCTGGAGTTGGTGAGTTGAGAACCCTGCCAGTCACAGATGTTTCCCTTTCCCTTTAGATAGGAAAATGACTAGCGTCTTCACTGGTCAACATTAAGGTCAGAAGCAAATGCATGTTCAACTTGTCCTTTGTTTTCATGGTTTTCCCTGTTATTTTCTCTTTTTTCCTTTCTGGAATAGAAAGTGGGGATACAGTTAAGCTATGAAAGCAACTAACATTAAGAGTACTTTCTAAGGGGACACTAACAAGGTGACCAGGTCAGGAAAGCATCAGTTGCAAGAGCGGAGAACGGCTGAAACTCATGTCAGTAAAACCAGAGATTCATCGTCTCTTAAACTCCAGTACCAGGAGCAATCTCTTACTAGCCTGACTTTTCCCCTGGAGTCCATTTCCAGGGTTATCTGTGCTTTTTTTAAAAAAATAATTTTGTGCAGAATAAATTTTATATGTAACAACTATTAACAAAAGACGTGTAAGACATGAATGCCCTTCTTTCAGTAAAGGCCCACACCTTATGAACGTGAGTGTTAAATTCAGCTGTAATCGGTGCACATAGTAAATTGTCATGAAGAAGTCATAAAGCAGTAAGGAATGAAGAAATGTGATAAGAAAGTTATAAATAATTTAATGCAATCAAATTTTTTAAAACAGTAAATGCCAAAGATCAAACAACTTAGAGAGAAGATAGCTAGCGATGATGTTTATTTAGATAAACAAGATGGGAAAAATTGAAAATGACTAAGTCACTCCTCCGAAGCTGGGTGGTTACTGTTCAATCCATGGTATTTTAATTACTTTTCATTCTTCAGCCTTTCTTCCATCTTAGAATTTCCATTGAGACCGAGCACTTAAACCTGAAGTCGTTGACACAGAGGTGGCAACTTCTGAAAGCATCCCATCTGCTTCCAATAAGAAATTTGATATTCTCCGGGACTTATGGGTGGTGGGAGGAGGTTGCATGAAGCAGGGTTTTGGAAATGGCCTGAAAGCCCTTGTAGGGGAGACCCATCATTCTTTGATTGTCTGTCATTGTGCGTTTATATCTCAAATCTGAACAGTGAGCACAGAGCCGTTTCTTTGCCCAAAGATAGCCAAACTACAGGGTTCTGAGTAATCCCGTTTTCATACTTCTATACAAATCTTTTGGGGAGGGAGGGTTCTGGGGGAAGGAAAACATCTGATGAGGAATTAAAGACACTTTGGGTTGCAGACTCTGTGTCCACGTGCAACAGTTCCGGGGACACATCCTTCGTTCACTTGGAAAGGGCCAGGAACCTAGGAATGAGAGCTCTGGACCCTGACAACTGCCTGGCTTGATTCCGTTCTCCCATCCTCTTCTGAGTCTGAAATGGTTCCTTGTGAGCTCATCAGAGAACTGGTGAGCTGCGAAGAGGCCACAGCTACTACGTGACCAAGAGAAACAAGTTGAAAGAACCACAGACCCTGGGCTTCGCACTGTAGCAACGCTTTATGGGGGCCTGCAGCCAACCTGCTCCAAACTGATTGCACTGGAACATAACCATGCATTTGTTAAGCTGCCACTCTGATGCTCTCAGACCCGCGCTGGGTGGGAATGACCCTCTTGGGTTTTGGGAAGGAGACCCAAGTCCCACCTCAAGACTCTGACTCAAAACCAGACAGCATCAGGCAAGGAGGAGACCCCCAAGCGGAGGCGACCCTGCCTCTTCTCTCTGTGCCCATGTGCCCCTCGTCTGTCCCCAGCTCAGGCCCCCAACCCACACACCTCCTCCACAACCTCGACTTCGAGCCTCTCGCTCCCTGAATGCTGCCTCCTGGCCTCCAGCTCTGGGACAACACGGGTTTCGACATCATGCCCACCCCTGACTTGCTGAGGGCTCACCCTGCATGGCCCCACTGCCCATGACACCGTGTCTTCACCCCTGTCCTCACTCAGCTGGGACTCCACGGCGCCACCATCAACACCCTTGACTCCTTCCTTCCATCTCCTGTCCTGCTCTTCTGATTACAACAAAGCAAAGCCAACCAGGACAAAACAAAGAACACCCGGCCTCTGTGAAACCCATCTGTCTCTGGGCACCAGCCCCGTTGCCGGCAGCTGGATGAGACCCCACACTGGGGCCCACTCTGGAGTCACGACCCCAGCCCCACTGGATTCACTCCCAGCACTCCCATCTTCCCTCTGTAACTTGCCTTCTCACCCATTCCGTTAACATTTGATGCCATCTCCCGTTGCCTCAGACTTGACCCCTATTTCCTCCACGCTGCCTCAGGTGTTGGCCGAGTCTCAAACTTTACTGAGAAAAAGGAACTCTGGGCAGAGGTAGCAGCTCAGACCTGCAGCCCAGCGCTTTGGGAGACTGAGGCAGGAGGATCACTTGGCTCCATGGCTTAGCCTGTCATCCCAGCACTGTGGGAGGCCGAGGTGAAGGATTGCCTGAGTCTGTGGGTTTGAGACCCACCCGGGCAACTTGACAAGACCTCGTCTCTACAATAAATCGAAAGTTAGCCGGGCGTGGTAGCAAACGCCTATATTTCCGGCTACTTGGATGGTTGAGGCAGAAGGATCACAGGAGCCCAGCAGGTTGAGGCTGCGGAGGCCAGGAGCGTGCCACTGCCCTCCAGCCTGGGTGACAGAGTGAGACTCTAACTCAAAAATAAATAAATAAATAAACAAACAAATAAAAATAAAAAAAATTAACCGGGCATGGTAGCACACACCTGTAGTCCCGGCTACTTGGAAGGCTAAGGCGGAAAGATTGCCAGAGCCTAGCAGGTTGACGCTGTGGTGACCGTGAGTGTGCCACTGCACTCCAGCTGGGGTCACAGAGTGAGACTCCAACTCAAAAAAAAAAATTTAAAAAGTAGTAGCTGCTCATGGTGGCACACACCCTATAATCCCAGTTACTCATGAGGCTGAGGCAGGAGGATCTCTCGAGCCCAGGAATTCGAGGCTGCAGTGAGCTATAACTGCACCACCGCACTCCAGCCTGAGCAACACAGCAAGACTCTGTCTCTTAAAAAAAGTGAGAGAGAGAGAGAGAGAGAGAGAGAGAGAAAGAGAGAGAGAGAGAGAGACCTCATACCTATTTGTCCTTGGACGCACATTCCTTGCTTTCCATCAGGTGTGCCATCCCCACCCACACAGTTAAAGCAAGTACTAGAGGCTATCTTAGATTTCTCTTTTTCTTAACCCACACTACCAAGCCCTCCCGGTGCACCTTTCTAAATTATGTCAAATCCACTTGCAGTTATGCATCACATAACCATATTTCAGTCAACAATGAACCACATGTACGGCGTTGGTCCCATAAGATGATAATACCATCATTTTACTGAACTTTTCCTGTGTTTAGATATGTTTGGATACACAAATACTGGCCGGGTGCCTACAGTATTCAGGACAGTGCCATTGTGTACAGGTGTGTAGCCCAGGAGTGGGAGCTAGACCATCCAGTCTGGGTGTGTGGTAGGCTCAACCATCTACATGTGTGTACGAGGTCCAACAATAGGTTCACAAGTGTTCCATACCTCATTGCCAAATATCACTACAGTCACCTTCAAAGTACTCCCCTTGGGAAGCTATGCACCAATGCCAGCGCCTAGTCTACCTGACAAAGCAATTTTGGAACTCTTTTTCTGGAATGGCCATCAGAGCTGTCCTTGTTATTTGTTGAGGTCTGACAATTAAGCTTGCTACCTTGCCACCTCGCACTTACTTGGCAGCATTGTACAAATAATTGCACTGGAATACTCTTCCTTCTCACCTGATCTGGCCCCCAGTGACTTTTTTCTTTACCCCAAGATAAAGGAAACATTGAAAGGAAGACATTTGATGACATTCAGGACATCAAGGGTAATACGACAACAGTTCTGATGGCCATTCCAGAAAGAGTTCCAACATTGCTTTGATAGGTGGACCAGGTGCTGGCGTCGGTGCATAACTTCCCAAGGGGAGGACTTGGAAGGTGACCGTGGTGACATTCGGCAATGAAGTACAGAGCACTTTTTCTAGGATGCTTCATGAACCTACTCGTTGGATCTCACAAGTGCACTCTACAGTCACAATGATGAAATCACCTAGCCCCCGCATTTCTCAGAGCATATCCTTGTCATTCAGCAGCACGTGACCACATCACTGTCCATCCTTCACTGATGCCTTTGCAGTCTAAGCCACAATCCTCCCTTCCCTGGACCACTGCTGTGGCTTCCAACTACTCGTGCCCCTCCCCGGGGGCCTTCTAAACCTCCCAGAGCATCCAGAGATCTGGAGAGCTTCTCCTAATATAGAAACTGGATTTGTGAGAATGAAATTCAAAGCACTTCCCTTGGCAGGTGGTCCTGCACGCTCTGGTTCTCCCTCCTTCCACGTCCTCTTTCCCACCTCTCCCCACGATACCTTGGAGACAAGCCCGTTCCTAACCCCAGGCCCGGACTTGTGTGTGCTATTCTTTCTTTCCCCTTCTTCATGTGGCCAACTCATTTTTTTGAAGAAGAAGTTTTGTTTTTTTACTAGCCCAGCTTAGTGGCCAGTGTTTTATCCTTTGCCTTCTCCAGCTTGGCACTGCAAGCTACAGATTTTGGACCCAGGACGTTGCCTCCCCGGTGACGGGGAGCTCATTGTATCTGTCATTGAAGTTGGTCCTGATGGCTTCCACCAGCTTATCCAAAGCTCCTTTTTCTTCGGAGTGAACAGGTCAACAGTGGTGCATGCAGGTCTTCCTGTATGCTCTGCCTGCTAGTCTTCATTACAATTTACCTCCTCAGGGCGGACTGGACACCATCCTGGGATGCTGTCTACACTGCTTTTCCTCCCTCAATCTCGATCTCATCCACTTGCCTGTTGCTTGTAAAGCACTTCTCGAGGTCTGTAAGTATTTCATTAGTGGATTATGACCTCTGCGGCTAAGCTAGAGACCCAAACAAGGTAAGTATGAACGGAAGTCACATAGATACCAAGTGGTATATTGGGGCCTGGAAATGAGTCTCTGTTTTAATTGACCCTTATTTATCACATGATGCAGAAGGGTTTCTGCCCAAGGGTTAAGGGATGGCCAAACTGATGACGCCCAACCCTAGATAGATGAAATTGATAGCAGTTGATTTATTAGTTGCATGCACTCATGGGGAGATGAGGACACTGCATGGGAACAATGAACAAGCAGGGTTGCAGGAGGCAGGTTTCATAGTACCAAAAGGGCGAGGTGGTCCCTGTTCCCCACTGGAGGATTTGATCGGCTTGTTTGAATAATCCTGCAGACTGGTAGAAGTCTCAGACCTGAAACTCAGAACTAGGAAAGAACTGCACCCGATTCCCCAGAGAGGAGGGTTTTTTTTTCCTTTTTGCATTGGCTTAGCTATCCAAATACACATGGCTCTTATCTTGCCAGTTGTCTTTGTTCATAAACTTTTCCCATATTTCTCATCCTTGCATGTTTTATGGAGAGATGGAGGCATAAGGCTTAACATTAAGGTCCAGTATTATGTGCCGTCTTGACAGTTGGTGAAATCAGAAGGAACACAAATG
>CAUYQG010197815.1:0-12731 GCA_963574415.1 Tarsius wallacei | reverse complement strand
CCTTCCAAGTAGCTGGAATTACAGGCGCGTGCTACCACACCCGGCTAATTTTTTGATTTATTGTAGAGATGAGGTCTCGCTTGCCCAGGCAGGTCTCGAACCCGTGGGCTCAGGCAATCCACTCACCTCAGCCTCCCAAGGAGTGGGATTACAGGCTGAGCCACCGAGCCCGGCTGGATATTCTCTTTTAAAAGATAAATAGTATTTACTTATGTGTGTGTGTGTGTGTGTTAGAATGTTTTTTCTTTATCCATTCTTCTGCTGTGAACACTTTGATTTCATATCTAGCCTATTGTAAATGGTGTTCAATCAAATGAAAGTGCAGATATCTCTTCAACATACTAATTTCAATTCCTTTGTGCGTATGTTTGGCAGTGGAATTGCTGGATAATATGGTATTTCTATTTCTAATTTTTTGAGAAATCGCCATATGATTTTGCAAAGTCAAAAAATTGTTAAGTCGAGTCATCATATGTAGGGAACCATCTGTAGTTGGAATCATGCAGTATGTAGCTTTTTCAAATTAGCTTTTTTTCCCTTAGAAATATGCTTTCAACATTCCTCCATGTCTTATTTTGCATTGATATTTCATTCCTTTTTATCACTGAATAATATTTCATTGCATGAATATGCCACATTTTATTTATTCACCTATTGAAAGACAACTTGCTTGCCTCCAAGTGTTTGGTAATTATGAATAAAGATGCTATAAGCATTCATGTGCAGATTTTTGTGTGTATATAAGTTGTAAATTCATTTGAGTAAACACCAAGAAGTGTGACTTCTGGGAACGAGGTACGTGGGGAGGTTAGGGAACTAATCCTGATGACATTATTGATCTGCTGCCATCCAGCTGTTGTCTGTGTATGCAGCCAGAAGTATTGGACTTTTCAGTTCTATTAATCAAAAATCATTTTCTTTTTTTGCTTAGGGAATTTTAAGAGGGCTTTCTTCCCCTTTATATCCAGGAGTTGTGACTAATGCATAAGTGCTCCTCTATTGATGATCAAATGAGCTATGTTTTTTCAATGTTATTTGTATTTTTAACCTGTACCATCTACAAAGGTAAATCATTCCAAAAGTTAGATAAAGTTTTCCAAAGAGGCATAATTGGCTTTGTATCTTTCAGCTCCTTCTAAATGTCCATGTAGGAAAGCTATATAATTTATCTAAGCATCAATTTCTTAAAACCTGTCTCACAATGTTATCTCATTAAATAATCTATAAGAGATCTTTGCAAATGACCCAAAATCTAATTCCAATGGCAATTTGCAAGCAGAATCTGCTTGACCTCTTTACATTATTGTTTATCTTCTGAAAACATATTCTTCTTGTGACATCTATGACTTATTCCCAGGTTTTTATTTTACCTTTCTGGTTGTGTATTTCAATTTCATGTGATCACTTCTTCTTAGCTTACTCTCAGATTTCTGAGTTGGGGAGTAAATACAATCCTAATAGTAAACAGCTGTCTGCTACAATGTTAGTTTTCTTAACCTGCTTTAGCGCCAGTATTTATAGCACTCCTTGCTTATGGTGCATCTAGATAAAGATTGTTCAACAAGCTCTTGTATATATGAGATCATATAAAAATAAGCTTGGCTTCTTATACATTAAGAACTCCACATATGGGTTGTGATTACAGTCAGGAGAATGGATGAGATCAGCAAGAGGTTGTGCGAAATGAGTTGAGTACCATAGTGAAGCCAAAGCTCTGGTAAATCTTGTGTGTGCAGCAAGGATCCCTTAGAAAAGGACTTATTTCCCCTGTATGCAAAACAACTTGTCAAAAAATAATAATTAAGATAATATATCAATACTGATAGACTTGAGAGAATCATAGCAGTGGGAACAATTGTCCAAGGCGCAGGTAATTTGGAGTATATCATCGGTAGACAATTTAAAGTCAATAAAGTTGACTAAGAATTTGCTTTTTACTGTTATCTTCCACTGGCAATTCTAAACAAAGTCAGTAGTAAAATACTTCTATTTGAAAAACCTTATGGCCTAAGTTCTAAACATTTGCTGCAGTGTATGGTAGTGTTTAATAATTCATATGTAAACTTCGTTTTATTTATTTTTAAGAAACATTGTATTATATGAGGAAGTTATTTTGGAGAAATCTAAGTCACAAAGTTGTCCTCTCAATCACACAGACTTAGTCATATGTGTTCTCTTCATGAATAGTTAACAATTTGTGATGGCTCTAGCCTTTTCAGACAGTTCATATCTACAACTCCTGTGGTACTACATATACTGAGGTTGAAACAGCAAATTGCAAATAATGATAGCCTAAAAATTATGGAGACAGATAATACATCTAGAGTTACTTCAGTACTATCATTCTATGTGACCATTTGAAGTTTGTGTGTTGAAACTGTAAAACAGTGAAACAGTATAAGCTGAGAGGTATAAATCTATTTTGTTGTGTGGTTAAGTTCAAAGTTTAGACCATACATGAATCATTTTATGGAAAGTAAATAGCATCTTTTCAAAAATTTTAGAGTTGTGGGGTACATGGGAGGATTAGTTACATAGTTCTATTGCATGAAGATGATATTTGGGCTTCTGACAAGCCCCATCCCCTACACTCCAGTGGTGAGCATGGTACCCAATGGGTGGTTCTGTATTCCTTATTCTCCCTCCCTACTTTAGCAGTGTCCGGTGTCTGTTATTTCCATCTTTGTAACTGTGTGTGTCCAGCTTTTAGTACCCACTTATGAGTGAGAAAATGCAGTATTCAGTTTTTTATTTCTTGATAATTCACTTAGAATGAGGATCTCCAGCTCCACCCGTGTTGCTGCAAATGTCATTATTTGATTCTTTTTTTTGTAACATCTTAAAATTGAGATTTATTTGTTTTTAAAGTTAATAGTTTATTCTAATACTGAAGGATAAATATTATGAATTTCGTAGAAGTATTACTAAATACAATTTTGTCATATAGAAGAGGATGTGCTAAAAAAAATAAACGGTCTGCTCTGGATGCCAAATTCCCTTGGTCTACAGCAATCTCTTTGCCATAAGGAATTAAAAGAAAATTCCACAACTGTGTACTTTTAAGTTTGATGCTCTCTTTAAATATTCAAAGCCCCTCTCATATTTTTCTCACATTAATCTCTTGGTGCCTTTCTCTAGACATAGGTTTATTTCTCAAATTTCTCCACTCTTATTCAGAACTGACCATCTTGCATCACTTTTGTGCTCTATATTGAGGTGTGTGTGTATATATATATATATATATATATATATATAGTTATATATGTATACATGTATATATATATATGTATACATATACATATTTTTTGAGTCAGATTCTTACTCTGTCACTCAGACTGGAGTGCAGTGGCACAATTATAGCTCACTGCAGCCTTTGCCTCTTGGGCTCAGAAGATCCTTCCTACTCAGCCTCTCAGGTAGCAGGGACTACAGGAGCACACCACCAAGCCAGGCTATTTATTATTATTATTATTATCATCATCATTATTATTTTGTAGAGACAAAGTCTCACTATGTTGCCCAGGCTGCTCTCAAACTTCAGGCTTCAAGTGATCTTCCTACCTCAGCCTCCCAAAGTTCTGGTATTAAAAGTGTGAGCCACTGTGCCCAGGAGAGGTTGATATTTTAAAGAAAGAAGAACATGCTGGCTCTTATGTTTTATGTGAATTGCTGATTACATACAGGAATTTTGTTGGCACTCTGGTGGTCAGTGTCTTATTTTATTGTTTCTAGTTCTTCTTTGTTCTTTTCTATTCCTGTTTTTTCCCCTTCTTTTTCTTTGTTTTCATATCAGCTTGAAATCCTTCTTTTTTCTTACAGAAATAAAACATTATAGATATAATTAATTTTCTTCCCCATTTCCCCTCACTTTCCAAAAAAAGCTCTGTCATAAATAACTTTAAAAAGTATTGTTACAGTATAAGTTTGTTTTCCACACACATATATGCAATAAATATATATACATAATTATCTTTTTTCTCCTAAACTCTCCTATATAACAGTATCTCTATTCTCCTCTTGAATATGACAAATTACTTAGCACTCCTTAACCATTCATTGAATTTCACTCCCCCACTCCTTTCTACAGCACCTTCCTTATTTCTATCAGGGTTTGGGTTCAGATTTTTATTATAGCACAAAGATGAGCAACTATTATATGTTATAATCAATAATAATTGTTACCTATTTATTTAACCATTTGATTTATATATCATTGCTTTTCAATCCTGCTCCTTGTTGAAATATATCTTTTTTTCTGCTCATTCTCTGTCTGGTATTTTTTGTGGTTGCATTCACACAGTCCTCAGGGTTCCACATGTCCAGAAATAGACGTCCTGTTTGTTCTACCCTGTAGTAATATTGAGGATGGCAGAATCTCATTATCTTTGCCTGTGGCTTATTTTAGTTTCTGGTAGTACATCTGTCTGTTTTCTTTAGACACTGAGATACACACTTATAGCCCTTGGCTGTGATCACACTTTTCTTCAGCTTCTTTGTTGATGGTGAAGAGGCAGACAGGAGAGTGAGCTTGCATATTTCTGTACCAGGAGCCCAGTGGGGTGCATGTTCTGTTCTATTCTGATTTATTTTGTTTTTTAAAGACTGATTTTTTAAAATTAAAATCCATCATTGTTATGTCTGGAGCCAAGTGAGGATTTTACTGAATGCACTGTACACAACCCTTTTGTCTTGAACTTGCAATTAGAATCTTAAGACTCTTTCAAACAGATAAATGCATTCAGAAAATATGTTATCAAGCAATACATTCATCTACATTATGAGCCTTTAAAACATCACAAATACCTGTGGAAATTGGAAACAATTTTGTTTAAATTATTTTTTTATAAAACTAATGAACTAGTACTTCATACAGCATTACTGGGAATGTCATAAAATATAACCCCCCTCAAAATTTCCCAAAGATATTGCTTTATTAAAACTACTTATTTTTAACCTATGACTACAACTCTTAAGAAGTTACAGATATTGTGTTCACTGTACTCAGCATGTAGCTGAAAATAGCATAATTAAGAAAAGATTCACAGCACTTGACAAATCATAATTTGGGAGTTTGTTTGCTTCCAATTCCCAAGGTGCTGCGGAATCCTGTGGTGAATTTGAGCTTTATAAGTTTTGTTTTCTCTTGTTTTTGAATTTTTAATATGGTGCAATGCTTGAATATATACAGACCTTGCCATTTTAAAACCATGCATTTTAGAGATGGTATATACAGAGAGAAGTGCATCAGTGAAGATACTAAACAAGTAAGTCATGGTATTAAAGTTAAAATATGACATAAAAACAAAGTTATGCTAAACCTTTATTAGTTTAAGGTGGAAAAGCATGCTCTACATTGGACATGCAGAAAAAATAAGACTGCAATTTTAGCCTTGCTTTGTACCCTGTTATCGTGAGAAGGTCTGTTAACCCCTTTGACCTATATAATAAAAAAAAATAGTGAGTGCTACTCCACAGGCTTAGAATGAGAATTGCAGAATATGAGTAATGCTCCATGCAAGAGTGGACATTCAATTGTGCTGAGAGTAGCATTAGTGCTAAGATAGCACTTACGGCAGCATCCCCAAAATAGGAGAATATCAAAAAATAGTTAGGAAACAAATTATACTAGCCAAACAGTAAACATCACTTCTTTTAATGAGTAAACTTTATCTAAAAGTGTTTACAGTGCAAGTTATTGTCAGATCCAGAACTCATTTCTTCTTTTCTCATTTATTTCATTTTTTTTTAGTGACAGAGTCTCTCTCTGTTGCCCAGGCTGGAGTACAGTGGAGTGATCATAATTTACTGCAGTCTCGAACTCCTAGGTTCAAGCAACTGCCCCACCTCAGGCTCTAGGCACGTACCACCATGTGTAAGTAATTTAAGTTTTTTTCTAGTGATGGGGCCTCTCTGTGTTGTCCAGGCTGATCTCAAACTCCTAGACTCAACACTCCTTCAATTACAGCCTTATAAGTAGTCGGTATTAGAGGCTCAAGCCACCACACTTGGCCTTTGTCTTTTAGACCAATGAATTGGTTATACAGTAAGTGAGCAATGTTTGATGCTAATGGTTCTATTAGTCATCTAATGAATGTGAAAATCTGAGCTTTGAATAATATACACATATGTATAGGTATAAAATATATATGTTATATGGAATATAAATTAAGTAAATATATATAACAGTTATACAATGGTTAAATTTCATTTTTGCTCAATGCTATTGGAAACATTTTTTTCCAAGACTAAAGACATAAGATTGGGGATAAAAAACTTCATTAGTAAACATTCTGAATAAATTATCATTACAGTTACTAACCTCCAGTAAAAATATAATAGGGCTGTGCTTGAATTTGAGTATCTGATGTTCGTTAAGCAGCTTGATAGCACATGTATAGATAAATGAGCATGGCATTGAAACAAATAACAGATCAGCTTAATGCAGCAGTCCTGCAGATGAGCCTGTGGATTGGAATACCATTTCTCTTTCCATGGTTCATGATCATGCCTCTAGTCAGCATGCTTGCACACAGAGTAGACTCAGTGAAAGGAATATAGCAAAGAAGCCTGATGGGCTACTACTCCTGGGCTCAGACTCAACTACTATCCCTTACAGAGTTCATTATATAATAAAACTAGTGGATCCTATGATCATGTGTCTACTACTTCAACTCCAGTGCCGTAAAGTGGGTCTCTTCATCCAAGGAAATGTTATGCGGGATTCCACATTGGGAAATCACTCTATGAGCTTTCAGACAGTTTCTAACAGTTTGCTTTGAGGATATGTGGTCAGAAATTGCAAACCTGTACCCAGAATATATGTCAACCTTGGTGAGATTTTGTTACCTCACTTTTCAAGTTGCAATTTCTTCAATGTGATCAACTTGCCACAAAGTAGCTCTTCATGTAACTTAAAGGTAGGTGCCACATTAGGACATTAGCATCTGTCTTTGTTGTTGACATTTCAGTCATTTGTTATTGGCAGTATCTAGATCGGGATTGCTAAAATAGTGTTTAAGTTATTGGGAATATGGGTAGTATCTATTTCTGCCAGCATAGTGATAACCGAGGAAAGAGGTTGATTATCATCAATTTTCCCAGTCATATGTCCACTAGGGTTTAGTTCTTCTAATGGAACAGATGCTGTCTAAGATGGGCTAATGTGAGAGAAAAGATTCTTCACATTTTGTATGCTTCACATTTTGTACCCACTACAATAAGTGCATCCACATCCTCAATCTTACACCTTGCTACTTCTGGGCCACTGACCAACCGGTTAAGTCAGTCAATAGGGTTCATAAGTGTATTAGGAATCCATTCCTATATCAAGTCACTTCTCTCTCCACATAAAGTGAATTACCAGATGCATTGTTAAAAGCTTTACTCATTGGTAGGCGTTCCTATTATCACCCTATTTCAGGGCAAATATGAAAGAAACTGCAAAACAGCAGCAGTTCATTTTCTGTTTGCTCCAATGTCTAAGACTTATCTATCTGTGACCTTTTTTAAAAAACCTGAACATAAATAAATTCCCATAAGACAATAGGTGTGATCTGAATAAGAGAGATCAATCACTGTGTGAAAGGCATGATCTGACTTAGACCCCACTATGGTAGAGTCGTAGCCATCTGTTTGTTCAGCTTATTTGTATCCTCTACTCTTTTTTCCCACAATTCCATCTTCTCTTGAGAGATTGTAACTGGACCTACTTGATCTTATGATATAGTAGCTTATGATTGGTAGTTCTGCCTACAGGGTGACTTGACTTCCTGTGCTCCAATACTCCAATATAGTGAACATGTGTGGTGTTCTGTGGAATAGCCAGATGCATCCTGCTTTCTTGGGACTATGTTATATGACAGACAGCAAGAGAATTGACATCCAGTATTCTCCTCCCTGATGGATATGAAACAATGTATTTGCTACACCAACACTTATGTAAAGAAACCTGAGCCTGTTAATCCGCTCTAGTAAATATATCACACATGGCACAATAGTTGTATTCAGGACTACTACCTGATTAAGTTTCCATTAGTTTATTGGCATAAGTCATTATTATCTGGATTTTTTTCAGGAACCAGAATGGCAAATTAAACAATGATATGATCAGGACAATAAGCACTGTATCCTATACATCTCTGAACTTGATATCAATCTGCTATTTCCCCCCAAGGATGAAATGTATGCAGTGTATGTGTGTGTGTAAAAAAGAGAGTTTTAAAACTAATATACATAGAAATTTACTCTTTTGTACAGTTCTATACATTTTAATACAGTATAGCTCTGTGTAACCATAGCCATAATTCATTTATAGAACATTTACATCATCCCCTTCAAAATCTCTTGTGTTACCTTTTAATAATCACTCCTTTCTCACAACCATACGGCCTGGCAACCACTGATCTGCTGTCTATCACTATAGTTTGTCATTTTGAGAATATTTTATAAATGCAGTCATACACTATATCATCCTTTGAAGAGTTAATTAAACCTTTTGAAGTTTTAATTCCCTCAGAATATAGTCTTTGAGATTGATTCAAGTTGCATTATCAATCATTCACTCTTTTTTATTGATGACAGTTATTCCATGGCATGGGTGCTCCATAATTTGTTTATCCATGAACTTGTTGAAAGACATTTGGGTTGTTTCCAGTTTGGGGTAATTATGAATGCAGTTACTATAAGTAGTTGTGTGCATCCCTGTGTGTGTGTGTGTGTGCACATATGTTTTGCTTTTCCAGGGTAAATATCCAGAATTGAATTGTTGGAACATATTTTAAGTGTGTGTTTACCATTATAAGAAACTTTCAGATGTTTTTCAGAGGGATTGTACCATACCATTATCTCGAGTAATGCATGAAAGTTCTTTCTGACCCAAGTCATTGCAACTACTATGCATTGTCAGTGTAAGTGTATATGTGTGGATATATATGTATATTTTGCTATATATATAGCCATGTACATACCCATTCTAACAGGCATGTAACAGTATTTAATCATGGTTTCAATTTTCATTTCTCTGAAAGAAAATCATGTTGGACAACCCCCTTGGGTCCCCTCCCGTTGTGGGAACTTTTCTGTCATTTTAATAAATACTGCTTTCTAAAATAAATAAATACATACAAGATAATCATGCTGAACAGCTTTTCATGTGCTTAGTTGTCATTCATATATCTTCTCTGGAGAAGTGTCATTTTAAAAATTAGCTTGACTGTTTTCTTACTGTTGAATTTTGAGAGGTCTTTCTATATCCTGGATGCAAGTTGTATGTTATGTTTGTTTTCTTCCAGTTTGTATCTTGCATTTTTATTTATTTATTTTTTTACTATAACTTTCACATAACACTTTAAAATTTGAATTATTCCCTTTTATCATAATTTCCTTTTATGGATTTTGCTTTTAGTGTCACATCTACTTTTTAAAAAATTAAACTCAGGCCAGGAGGAAGTGCTTTTCTCTAAAAGTTAGAGTTTTATATTTTACCTTTAAATTTACAATCTATCATGAGTTAATTTTTACATAAGCAATGATGTTTAGATAGAGATTTTGTTGTTGTTTATTTTAGTTAGCCAACAGATGTCCTATTGTTCCAACACTATACTGAAAAGGCTATTTTCACTCAATTATCTTTACATCATTGCTGAAAACCAATTGTTCATCTTAGGGTACGTCTATTTTTGGAGTCTATTCTGCTCCATTGATCTATGTAGCTACCATCAACACCATAATGAGGTGATTAGCGTGTTTTTATAGTAAGCCTCACAATCAGGTAGTGTGATTTCTCTAACTTATTTTTTTTTATTTCAGAATTACTTTGGTAATTTATTTGCATTTTCATATACATTTTAGATTCACTGTGTTTGTATATTTTAAAAATCGTGCAAGAAATTTGATTGTGTTTGCAAGTCCATCGATCAATTCTCAGATAATTGATCTTTTTGTTATATTGAGTCTCCAATCTATGACCACAGTATGTCTCTCCATTTGTTTAATAGTTCTTTAATGTCTTACATCAGTTTTTTGTCGGTTTTATCTTTGAAATCCTGAACATGTTGTATTGTATTTATAACTAAGAATAATGGGGACTCAAAAATTAGTAATTTATGTATTAAAATTGTATATTTCTTCTTACACGTTTCAATTTCAGTCACCTTCAAAGTACTCTCCATTTGATGCATTCACGTATTGAGACACTTTATCCACTGCCTAAAACAGTTATTGAACTTGTCAATTTTGATGCCTGTTAGTACTTTTGTTGTTTTTTATTTAACTTCTTCCACACTGGCAAAACGTCTCCCTTTGAGGACTTTTAAAAAATTTTTGGAAAAAAGCAAAGTTGCTCAGGGCAAGATCTTGTGGATAAGGAGGGTGGGACATGAAGGTCATGCATTTTTTTTAGTCAAAAACTGCTGAACACTCAACTTGGTGTGGCCAGATGTGCTGTCCCAGTGGAAGAACCAGTCACCTGTTGGATGTTTCTTCCACAAATCCTGATGCCACTTTTATAAAACTTCCATATAAAAACTGGTTGATTGTTTGATCTGGAGGAACAAATTCCACGTGTACTACAAATAGCCTACCTTCCAAGAGATAATTCCATTTTGGGGGGGGATGTCTTTATGGTATTTCATTATTTTAGAGCCATTTTGAATGGTGTTGCTTTTCTAAAAAATACATTTCGATGTTCATTATTAGTATATAAGTTTGATATTAATTTTGTGTTGACCTTATATTTCATGGCATTTCTAAACTCATGTATTAATTCTGAGAGTTTTTTTTATAGATTCTTTGCACTTTTTACATAAACTAACATGTCGCCTACAAATAGCAGCAGTTGTATGTCTTTTATTTAACTGTTTTATCATACTGCACCGGATTGGATTTCAATTATGATGGCGAATAGCAGTTGTAACAGTGGATACACTTGTCTGTTCTCAGTCTTAAGGAGAAAATAGTCCTTATTTGTTCTGTCAGAATTTTGTTGTTTTTCAAATCTGTTTGAAAAAAAATCTTCTATTTTTAACTTGTTTAAAATTTTTAACATTACTGAGAATTGCGTTTTGTCAAAAACACTTCTTGTATCAATTTTGATGATCATTTTTTTCAAACTGAAATTATACTAGATTACATTTATTGATTTTTAGATGTTGTGCTACTGTTACATTCCTGGAATAAACTCTAATTTTCCTGATGTTTTATTTTTAAATATACAGAGGTATTGGTTTGCTAATATTTTTGAGAATTTTGTTTCTATGTTCATGAACAATCCTAGACTTTAACTTTGTTAATAGTAACTTTTGATACACAGAAGTTTCTTCTATGACCACTGATGAGTGCCTTAGAGGAAAAGACACAGTCATGAACTTCATTCCGTACACTCGTCTTTCAAAGGTTGAATCCACTCCACTTTTTGCCCTTCAGTCTTACTCTAGCACCTTCAAATAGCTGTATTTGTAAAAAAAAAATAATAATTATCCAAAGTTTATAAGTATTGCCTGTGGGAGAATTATTCTGAAACAAATTGCACTGTCATTATCAGAACCAGAACTAAAGATATATGTTGTTAAATGAAAATACTAGAAGACTCAGGTTTTGCAAACTTCCATTTAGAAAGTATAACTAAACTTAGCTTAATTATCACTAAGTGCAATCCTGCACTATCAACAATATGAACAGTTTTTATAAAATGTGTAAATTTATTGTGGCAAGATCGTTTCAAGAAGTTAATTGTACATATACATCAGATAAAATTATTGCAAAAAGTCTAATAAAAAGTTCAATTAAGCATGTAGATTACACATTTGATTGTAGTTTTAAGGTGAACGAGACTGATTTGCATAAATTTTCACTTGAATAATGTTTAATGTAAGATGAACATTGCACTTTTGTGAGGTCTCAACTCTATTAGTTATTCTGCTGCAAAATGGCAACATATTATTTTATCAAAAATATCAGTATATTATTTAAAAATCCTCAGAACTGAAATTCAGAATGTTCTTTACTTTTCATTTAAATGTTGTATTCAATTAAAGGCACCCATAAGCCTAGTGTTATATATGTTTTGTTTGTTCAAGAAGGTGTTGCTCATAGGAATGACTGTGAAGGGTTTTGAAGTTCTTGTTTTGGCTTTCTTGGTTTGGAAAAACCCGTGTAAATAATCAGCTCTGTTTTTCTTCTATTACATTAAAGTGAGAATAGCAACAATATTCTTAATATTCTGAAGACAGAAACTGAGAAGCCATAAAACCTAAGTGAAATCCTATTTCCATTCAACCACTAAAAGAAACCTTAAACTCATTCTTGCCACCAAATTAAATTACAATATACAGATAATGGACATCTATATATGCACTGCTATTGTTTTAGATATAAGTTCTCTTCTCGGTGGTAAAGTTACACTCCTTCTAATTTTTTATAAATATTAATGTCACCACAAACCAATTTTTGATAAAAATTTCACAAACAGAATTGGAAAAAATATTCTATTGTGTGTAAAAGTATTGTCTTGCCCTGAATGAATTGCTTATGCTCTAGGTTTGGTATTTCATTCAAGGATCTGGGAATTATTTGAAATAGCAAAAAGCCATATGGCAAAGTCAAAATGAAAACAAACAAATGAAAAAAAAAAAACCTGCAAGAGCTCATGGGGAAAATCTAAACTCACACATTCCAAAAGAAAAAGATTGCCCAGAAGCTGCTTTATGAAAGTTGGTGCTCCTATGTTGGGTGCA
>CAUYQG010197814.1:0-10722 GCA_963574415.1 Tarsius wallacei | reverse complement strand
AATATACTAAAAACACTGAATTGCACTTTGTTTATTTTGAGTTGAGGCCTCACTCTGTAACCCAGGCTGGAGTGCAGTGGCACGATCATGGCTCACTGCAGCCTCCAACTCCTGCAATCCTCCCACCACAGCCTCCCAAGTAGCTGGAACTACAGCTGATTCATAGAGACAGACAGTAGAATGGAGGGTGTCAGGGAAATGGGAAATTCATGCTTAATGGGGACAGGGTTCCAGTTGGACAGGTGAGAAAGTTCTGGAGATGGATAGTGGTGATGCCTGCACAATAATGTCAATGTACTTAATGTCATTGAATGTATACTGAAAGTTGGTTAAAATGGTAAATTGTATGTGTATTTTACTACGATTTTTTTTTTTTTTTTTGAGTAGGAGTCTCACTCTGTTGCCCAGGCTGGAGTGCAGTGGCACTCTCACAGCCACCACAACCTTGACCAGCTGGGCTCAGGTGATCCTTCCACCTCAGCCTCTCAAGTAGCTGGAACTACAGGTGCCTACCACCATGCCTGGCTAATTTTTTTATTTATTGTAGAGATGATGTCTCGCCATGTTGCCCAGGTTGGTCTTGAACCCGTGGGATCAGACAATCCTCTTGCCTCCTCCTCCCAAAATGCTGGGATTACAGACGTGAGCCACCGCACCCAAATTTTTTTTTTTTTAAATTTTTAGAAACTGGGTCTTGCTCTGTCACCAAGGCACAATCATAGCTCACTGCAGCCTTGAACTCCTGCCTTGGCCTCTCAGAGTGCTGGGATTACAGACATGAGCCACTGCGCCCAACCAATTTTACCACAGTTTTTAAAAATCCATGAGAAAAGAGAAAGAGAGAGAATGGAAGGAGAGGAGTGGAGAAGTTGGTGTAGACAGCTGCTACCCTGAAACTGTTCCACAGGTAACTGTGATACTCCTTCCTGGGACCATGATACTTTTCCCTCCCTGTCGGCCTATGGACTGCTCCTCTTGGCCCCTCCCTTGATGGGTCCCCCCATGGCTCTGATGCACCAATGCTTCATGCTGTTGGCACCCAACAGCTTCCTGCAGCTACAGCAGGTAGTATGCCCATCTGCTTGGCTTATGTGTGTTTGTGTCTTGCCTCTATAACCCAGATGAGGCCGTGGTGCAGGGGCTGGCAGAGATCCCAGAAGGTGCTGGCTGGGTGAACTAAGTGTGCTACCAGCCTGTAGGCAGGATAATGACATAGGCTCTCCCCCACCAAAAGCGACTCCAACAAACCAACAAAGGAAGAGGACATTAGGGCCATGGAGCCTGGGTCAGAGAGGGGAAGACAAAGCAGTTCAGTAAATAACTCCAACCCTTCCGAGAAGACCCCAAGACCCCTTGCTTCAAACTAGAAAAATGACAGCAGGAGCTAAAGCTGAGGGTGGTTGCTGCTGAGGAGTACCTCCCATCACAGAGGAAACATCTGGAAAAGTGCAAATGACAAGGGAAAAGAGGAGAGATTCAGATGACAGCTGTGAACAGGAGAGCCTGTGGGTGGGTGCGTGAGTTGGTCTCAGGGTGTAGGGCAGCACACACTCAGTGACAACATGAGCACATTCTGGATATCACCCCAAGCAGAAGTTTGGAGCTGGGGGAGGGGGTCCTGGGGATGGCCAACCTGGGATGTCTTTCCGCTCAGGCATCATACCTGGACATTCAGGTCATGCTGAGGCTGTAGCCCATTGTTACAGGACAAAGTGTTCTCTCCACCTTTTGACCACATCTTGCAGCTATGCATAGTGAATATTCTTGATCACCCTTCCCTGAGGCAGTCAGCCCCCAGGCTCGTTCAGAGCAGATCACACCTGGATCAAGCCCATAACCTTTGGCTAAGTTTAATTTATTATAACACTAAAAATCTCATCCCTAGAGATAAATCACAGCCATTTTGTGCCCGTGTGACATATAAGTGTGTTCTCACACTGCACCTATGTACTAGAAACCCTACCATTTCAAACATAACCTCTATGTAAAATGCTATATAACCTGTGTGTCTTTTACAATCAGTAGCAGCTTTTTTCCTATCCAGCTAGCTGCTCCTGGACCTCTTTCCTGTAAGTTCCTGAATAAAGCCGCTGTCTTCAGGTCATTTCTCTGACCTCACAGACAAAGTGCCTTCTCTTTTGGGATCTTTGGGGGTCCGGCACTATGCAGGGCTCAGTCTGGGGATGGGGGGATCATTTGACAGCACCAGGACCTCTTTCAGGGTTGAAGGAAGATCCAGGCCTGCAGACTGAGAGGCCACAAGCTCCAGGCAGGACATGGGAGGGCAGGCCCACACCCAGGCCCATCCAGATAAAACTCCTGAACAGCACAGGTGTCTTAGTTTGTTTAGTGTTGCTGTAAAGGAATACCCGAGGCTGGATAATTTATAAAGATAAAAAGTTTATTTGGCTCATGATGCTGATGTCTGGAAAAGGTCAAGACCATGCATCTGCTTCTGGTGAGGATCTGAGGCCGCTTATACTCCTGGAGGAAGGGGAAGGGAAGCTGGTCCTATGGCAAGAGAGGAAGCGGGGATGAGGGGAGAGAGAAAGGAGGTACCAGGCTCTTTTTAACAACTAGCTGGCCAGGCATGGTGGCTCAGGCCTGTAATTCCAGCACTTTGGGAGGCCGAGGTGAGAGAATTGCTGGAGCCTGGGGGTCTGAGACCAGCCTGGGTAACATGGTGAGATCTTGTCTCTACAAAAAATCAAAAAATTAGCCAGGTGTGGTAGCGCACACCTGTAGTTCCGGCTACTGGAAGGCTGAGGCGGAAGGATCACCAGAGCCCAGCAGGTCAACGCTGGGGTGGCTGTGAGCATACTATTGCACTCCAGCCTGGGCGATAGGAGTGAGATTCCAACTCAAAAAAAACAAAAACAAAAAAACAAAAAAATCTAGCTGTCTCAGGAACTAATAGCGTGAGAACTCACTCATTTCTGCAAGGACAGTACCAGGCCATTCACGAGGGATCCACTCCACCCTCATGTGCCAAACACCTCCCACCAGGCCCCACCTCCAACATCTGGGATCACATTTCAATATGAGATTTGGAGGGGACAAACATCCAAACTATAGCTACAGGTAAAGAGGAAATTTTACAAATTTACATCCATAAATAAACTGCAAACAGAAGAAAAGAATCAGACTGGCACTGGGCTCTGCTCTGCTCTGACTGTGTCTCCCAAAAAGCATGTGTTGGAAACTTAAACCCCAATGCAATAGTGTTGGAAGGTGGGGCTTTATGGGAGGTGTTTATGTCATTCGATCTCTGCCCTCATGAATAAATTAATGCCCTTATAAAAGGGGTTGACAGAGAGAGTTTGATCGCTTTTTTCCCTTCCATTCCTGTCCCTTCTGCTGTGGGAGAATGCAACACGCCTCCCCTCCAGAAGCCCCAGCAAGGCATCGTCTTGGGAGGAAAGACCAGACCCTCACCAGACACGTGAGGGCCAGAAAACTGCTGGCATCTTGATTTTGGACTTCCCAGCCTCTAGAACTATGAGAAATAAATGTATTTTCTTTATAAATTACCCAGTCTGTGGTATTTTTGTGATAGCACAGACAGACTAAGGCAAACTCCTTACACATAACTGGAAGTCTGCAGAAGCTATAGAGAAACATCTTCAGACAGCTGAGACGACTTCCAGGACTCTTATGCTCAGCCCAGACACCATCCACCTGGCAGGGCGAAGAAAGGCATCTGTGGGTGTGTGAGGATTCAGAGTCTGACATCCTGAGCCCAGCCAGGAAGGGCCCAGGAAGGGCTCCTGTTGAATGACGGATGAGACAGAACCCAGATCTCAGACGGAGAGATGAAGGAGCGGGAGTGCCATGGTGAATAGCCCTCTGCCAACACTCTCTGCAAGTATATGTCAGCACATGCGCAAAATCACACACATGTGTGTGTATTGCTCATGTATACACTAAACTGAAAAATGGATATATACATGTGTCTGCCCAGGTGCATATCATATGTGTGTGCATGTATATATGTATGTTACATACATGTGCATACACGCACGTATATGTACATGCATGCTGCATAAGGTATACATGTGTCCATGTGCATATGTGCGTGCATGTATTATGTGTTTGTGTTCCTGCATGCATGTTGAAACATAGTAGAGAATAGATAAGGATCACAATCTCTGGAACTAGGGAAAATGAATGTTAAATAGAGATTCTGGATACAGAAAGTGCTGCTGCAAGGAATTCTACCAGTAGGCTGGCACCAAAATCTGGGAAACTGGGGGCAGGGAGTCGTGGGGAATAAAATCCCTAAGCTCTCATCAGAAGTGAGGGAGAGTGGAGAAAAGGGGAGACCAACGTCTTCTACAGATTTCATCTGTGGGGTGTGGAGGGTGTGAGGAGCAGAACCACGTGGTGGGGAAAATAGTTGGTGTCTTATTTGCAAATGATAGCAGAGAAAAAACTTTTTTTCCCCCCCAAAAAATGCAATTGAAGAAATGCAAAAGCACCAGCACCAGAGACTTCCCATGTAACCAGGAGGACACATGGGGCAGAAGGAATATGGTCAGACAGGCAAATACAAAAAGAAAAAGAGGCGGGAGCAGAGAAAGGCCTGGGTGCCAGTGAGGATCCCCAGCTCCGCACAGGCCACAAACACTGTTTTTCTCCACCAGCAGTACTTAAACGTGCCCGGGAAAACTGCCATATTGGATGCATCCACAGTTTATTTATTCATCACTTCAGTTACTAAAATCCCAAGTTCTGTTTGGGTAATTAAGTCCTGCTTTCTTCCAGCATCCCACCCAGCTTAGGTGGGCCCAAGGCTCAAGATTCAGGAGAGATGTAGGCAGCTTCTCGTTCTTTCACACCTACCTTTTAAAAAGTAATTAATTGTTATTATTATTTTTTTAGAGACAAGGTCTCACTTGTCACCCAGGTTGGAGTGCACTGCAGCCTCCAACTTCTGGGCTTGAGCAATCCTTCCACCTCCACTCAAAGTGCTGGAATTATAGGTACATGCCACCATACCTCGCTATTTTTTTTTAAATAGTAGAGATGAGGTCTCTGATCTTGAACTCCTGGGCTCTAGTGAGCCTCCTACTCCAGCTGGCGTTCATGCTGGGATTAGAGGTATGCACCATTGTGCCTGGCCTCAGGCCTCACACTTGCTTTTTTATGCTAGTGGTCGGGGCCACAGAAAGGATGAGAACATTGAGCACCTGACCCCCAGTCTTCCATGTGCTCCATGGGCTTTCTCATGGGGCGCGGGTATACCTACCCCAATACATTGACTAAGTTGTGTGCTCTCTGGCTGACCTCTTGGGACTCACTCGCAACCTCTGCTTCTGAGCTCAACAGTGTGCTAAGGGTTTCCCCCTGCTACTCACTTGGGCAAGACTCACAGCCTGGTACCTTTCAGGCATCACCCAAGCACTGGATACTGGAGGAGCAAACAGCCCTTGGGTGATGGAAACCATGCTTGACCTTGAAATTGTCAGAAGCCACCCAGCAACTACCAGGTCAAGTTGCCCTGAAGGTCAAAGTCCAGTCCCAAGGGTGGGAAGACTGAGACTCAAAGTGACTGTCTGGGAATTCCTCCAGGTTGCGCAGTGGGAGGTCACGCCCAGCACCACTTCAGTCTGGGGCTGAGCCCAGCTCTGAAGTTCCTGCTAGCAGATCAGACTCACTCATTTACACATTCACGACATGAGAGTTCTCCACAACCTTCTGTGACTTTCCATTGCCATCAGCAAGAAGTTAAACTCCCCTCTTCGGAGCTCTCTGCTGATGTCCCTACAACAGCTCTTCTGCCCTGTCCCCAATGATCACTCTTACTCCCTTCCAGCCCACTGTCCCCACCATAGCCAGATAAATGGTTCCAGAGTTCAAATACCATATAAGCACTGCCCTAAAGCCAGCCTGTAGTGGAACCCTGTACTTTGCTGCTGGGAACGTAAAGTGATGCGGCCACTTTGGAAACAATCTGGTAGCTCCTCAAAAAGTCAAATGTAGAGTTGCCATACAACCCAGGGGTTCCACAACAAGGTATTGCCGCAAGAAAGTTGAACACATATGTCCACACAGAAACTTGTATACAAACGTTCACAGTTGCGTTATTCATAATAGTCAAAATATGGAGGCTAGGAGCAGCAGCTCATGCCTGTAATCCCAGCACTTTGGAAGGCTGAGGCTGGAGGATCATTTGAGCCCAGGAGTTTGAGACCAGTCTGGCCAACATAGCGAGAGCTTGTGTCTAAAAAAACCCCAAAAATCAAATAACTAAAAAATTAGCTAGGCAGGAGGTATGTGCCTGTAGTCCCAGCTACTTAGGAGGCTGAGGCAGAAGGATCGCCTGAGCCCAGAAGGCCAAGGCTGTGGTGATGAGCCAGGATCGTGCCACTGCACTACAGCCTAGGCAACAGAGGGAAACTCTGACTCAAAACAAACAAAAACCCAAATGAAACAACCAAAATGTCCAAATAATAAACAAATTGTGCTATATCCATACTATGAAATATTATTCAGTCATAAAAAGGAATGAAGCACTAACACATGCTTCAGTCTGGATGAGCCTCCAGTAAGGCCTGCTTTCAGTATAGTTACTATTTACTCAAGGATTGTCATGTGGACAGCAGAGCCAGCATTTGTCAGTGAGACCACCACGCAGAGCAGATGGCTGTGCCCAGGCCAGATGATTGCTGTCTGCTCAGATCCACAGGGCAATAGGGAACTCTGCCCTTGGACCCTGTGCCCCTGTGCTTAGCCATGCGGCAGGGCATGGCACCCATGATCATCCTCATTTAATCAACAATATTTGCTGCAGGTGTCCAGTGTACAGGGACAACCCTGACCATAGTGATCATGGCCTGGCATCAGGAATGTCCCTTCCCACACAGTGTAGCTCCTTGAAGCCCCCCATATCTTGCTGGGTCGCTGGGTCCCCACTAGGCCCCTCACATACCTGATTCCTATCCCTGGCTATCTCTGTCACACTGGACTTTCTGCTGGCCCAGACCTTCCCTTTCATCTCTCACCCCCAACCCCAGCTCTTAACCCAGGAAGAGGTGCCTGAAAACACCCTCCCACCCCACCACCCCCCTGCTCTACTCCTCATCGGTTTTCCTCAGTGCCTACCTGGCTATGCCCCTGGCCACCCCTGCGTGGTCCACTGCCCAGTCTCCCTGCTGCCATCCTTGCTCCTCTGGCTCAGCCCGACCCTCTTACTATCCCTTCCACTAGGTTGGTGTCATTGCAGTCTGAGAACACTTGCACCTGCCTGTGAACCACTAGGAGCCCTGTTGCATCTGCCCCCCAACACTCCACTGGAGTCCTTCCCAAGAGGGTGGAGGAGGTTCTGGTATCCACTGTTGGTGGAGACAGTGTCCACTCTGAGATTTGCACAGCACAGAGCCACCTGGTATCTCCTGCTGCTCCCTTATTAACTTGCAAGATCTACACCCTGAGCCTCTGAAGCCACAGTGCACCTGCTGCAGGGTGCAGCCCGGGCACCAGTCAGATGCTTCAACTCTGAGTAGTCACCATCTGGAGACAGCAGGTCATCTGGAGCCAAGCACATGAGGGAAACAAGAGGAGCCACGTGGGGGTGAACAGGTGGAGGCCTGGTAGGTCCTGAAGCAGCTCAAAAGACTGAGTAATGGGTAAGGGTGGCCTTGAATCCCTCAGATCCCAAGGCCATATACTCTGCCCCTGCATCCTGATGTGGCCTGGCCCTCTGCTCACTACTAGGCACTGTGATCATCTCCATTCCCAAGCCCTCATGAGGTTTAGGGAGTACCTGAGGGCTGGGGGACCAAGGAGGCCTGACCAGACCTGCTATTGTTTCTTCTGGAAGCCCAGGAAGTTCCTGGTAGCACCTGGGAGACCTAGGCAGGAGGGGGTGTGGAGTGTGGAGCAGGCTTCTGCAGGGAGTGGGTGGGCAAGGGGCCCCAGGAGGGACACAGTGCTGGGGCAGCCTGGGGAGCTTTAGGAGCCCAGCTCCCCTGGCTGTAGGGAGACAGGGGAACTCCTAGGACACATTCTTATTCGGTGGGTGGAGATGCACCCAGTCCAGGAAACTTCCCGGAGTTTTGTGGGGCCAGAGTGGTGAGCCTGGGGCCTACGTCCATTATCCCCATAGGAGGGTAACCCAGGACTGGAAGGCAGTATGTGTTTGTAGGGGTGTGTTGAGCAAAGCTAGCAGCCAGCTGCTGGCCGAGGTAACTCCAGGAAGCTCTGGGGTCAACCAGGGCTTGGGGTAGACAGAAGCGCTGGTGGAGCTGAGGAAAGTAGCCCTTCAGGTTCTTGGGGCTCTGTGCCAGTCCCGGTGAGTAATCAGGCAGAGGCGTGCAATATCCAACCCACACCAGGAGGGAACGGAAGTGAGTTCATGTCCCAACCTCCCACAAGTCAGCCCAGGCCCAGGTGAGGCTGAGGTGAAGGCTGCAATCTAGTATATTTGCTCTAGAGGTGTGCTGTCTAATACATAGCCACCAACCACACATAGCTACTTAGATTCTCTAACATTTAAATACAAGTAAAAAGCACTTCCTCAGTCTCACAAGCCACATTTCAAGTGCTCCATGATACCTGAATTGATCAGGGCTTTTGGATACCAGTGGTGTCAACCCCGGGGGATGTGGCTGCCACCCCAGAGAATGATCTGGACCCTAGTGTCAGTATGTTGTAGAATTCCAAAAGTTAGTTTCCAGTACCTGATGTGCAGAGAGCCAAACACTGACACATCAGCACTTAGGAACAGAGTAAGGTTTATTTGATTTGGTCAAAGCATGCGGACAGGAGAGGCAAACTCTCAAATCCAACCTGCTTTTGAACATGAACAGGGGCTTTTATGGGTTAAGTAGGTGGGTGGAAGGTGAGATTCCTGGTGATGAGAGCTGCTCATGTCCCTCAGCTGATCAAAGTTCTGGATGCCTTTGAGGAAGTCTGCATGACCTAAAGATCATTTTTGGGGGTCAGGGTCTTACTCTGTGGCCCAGGCTGAAGTACAGTATCACAATTACAGCTCACTGCATTCTTTCTCAGGTGATCCTTCTGTCTCAGCCTCCTGAATAGCTGTACCACAGGTACATGCCACTATGCCCAGCTAATTTTCATTTTTTTGTAGAGACAAGTTCTCACTATGTTGCCCAGGCTGGTCTTGAACTCCTAGGCTTAAGGGATCCTCCCTCCTTGGCCCCCCAAAGTGCTGGGATTACAGGCATGAGCCATTGTGCCCAACCAGGATCCTTGTTCTTTAACAGAAAAACAAGTTTTTCTTGTGTGTGGTGTGGTGGCTCAAGCCTATAATCCCAGGATTTTGGGAGGTGGAGGTGGGAGGATTGCCTGAGTCTAGGAGTTCAACACCAGCCTGGGCAACTTGGGAAGACCTCATCTCTACAATAAATAAAAAAATTAGCTGGGCATAGTAGTGCGCACCTATAGTTCCAGCTACTTGGAAGGCTGAGGTGGAAGAATTGCCTGAGTCCAGCAGGTTGAGGCTGCAGTGGCCGTGAGCATGCCACTGCACTCCAGCCTGAGCGACACAGTGAGACTCCAACTAAAAAAAAAAAAAGACAAAAAACAAAAACAAAGAAAAACAAGTGAATTAATCTTGCAGGCATACCCCAGGAGTTAGAATATGAAGATAATCAATTGCTAGTGATGACCCTCTACTGAAATAACTACATGCAGGCAGTCACACATGAAGGAAGATAAGGACAAAAGAAAGGAAAATAAGTCAAACGAACATCTTATTATTTTTATAATATAGGCTTGGATACAACCAAGGCTGAGGTGGAGACTTCTTGTCCCAGATTCAGCCTTGATTAGTGTTAACCTGCCCATGTCTAGGGTAACAACCACCTCTTGCACAGAGGAGCTGCGGGGCCTGCATGGGGCTGCAAGGGGCAGTATCTGCTCCTTGCCCACGGGACTCTGGGGGTGGGCAGAGGGTGGCTCGGCCAGTAGGACTAGAGTCTGGGTGTTCAAGGTGCCCCTGAGGCACTGACAGGGCACATGGCCAAGAGTCGTGACCAGAAGTGGGCTCCAGTCATTGTTCATCAAGGCTGCCCGGGAGGCTGCAGCCAATACCTGTCCTGGCTGCCACCTGAGAAGCAGTGGGCAGAGTGAATGCTGGTGCTGGCCTGGCCCTGCCTTGACGGGGGGGACGGTGGTTCCCACCCTCTTCCTTCTGCCTCAAACAACTTCCATGACCCAGACACTGGGCTCAGGCAGGGTGTATCCACCTGTGTCAGATCCCTGGGTGCCCCATTCCCTGAGCACCCTGTCTTCTGCTGTTGCCTTGAAGGCCCTGATGTAGCAGGAATAGGGACCTGAGGCCTTACTCACAGGTACCTGCCCGAGAGCCCCTGCTCCATTCCCCATGGGCCTAAGGACAAAAGTGTAGCCTTGATGGCCACAGCCCTCACCCCTGAGCCCACCTTGGGCTGGGCCTGGGTGTCACCTTACTGGTTCCTTACAGCCATGCTCTGAGGTGGGTGCCATGGCCCCCTGTAGAAAGCAGATGCTCAGGCCGGGTGCAGTGGTTCAGCCTGTAATCCCAGCACTTTGGGAGGTCAAGGCAAGAGGATTGCCTGAGCCCTGGGCGTTTAAGAACAGCCTGGGCAACTTGGTGAGACCTCGTCTCTACAATAAATCACAAAAACTAGCTGGGCATGGTGGTGTGTGCCTGTAATTCCAGCTACTTAGAAGGCTGAGGCAGAAGGATTACCTGAGCCCAGCAGGTCGAGGCTG